>NQVE01000183.1:1035000-1127500 GCA_003260385.1 Cuscuta australis
ATTAAGAACAAAGAATTGTGTTCTGATAAACACCTCGGCGGGTGCTTTGAGATAACCTGATCAGTTAGATTGAGCACAAAAGTGGGGCTCCCCAAGGGTAGAAACGAATATGTTTCAAATAAAAGGAACGATTATTGGGATATCGTATTTCTCTCCTCACCCGTACACGATGTGGCGTTGTACTGACCCTTCCTCACAACTATTTTAGGTGCGTAGCTGTTCTCGTGTCGCAATTCCTCGTGAACCAGTTGCAAGCAATACCTTAGTGTGGTTTGTGGACATGCCTCTTTGAAGTGATTATTATGCTCATGATGTTTTCTTAAACTACTCCAATCATGTTGTTTTTCCTAAGTTTGCCCTTCGTGGCTGGCATGTTGTATTTCTGCTTCAACTCTGATCTTATTAATAAAATGATTGTGTTATGCTTGATGTGATACATGTATACCGTTAGCCTTGTATGATTCATAGATTCCCTTCAATGAAGAGATCCATGAATCCTACAGTAGTTGTCCACATCGCCGGGCGGTTCGGGGCGTGACAACATCAGTATCAAACTCTCGCACTCTTTCATAGGTCTGTGATTCGTCTAAAATAGGGGGTGGAGAGTCGCACTCAACTACGCCTTTGCAAAATGATTTCTTGTCTCTACGATCTGGATGATTATGTGGTATAAAACTCATGTTACAATCAAAATAACATGGTTTTCTACTATGTTGCAGGTAAAAAGATTTTGACCATTCCATAAAACTAGGGCAGCCTTTTAAACCTGTAGTACTCCACCCAGATAGCATACCCTATGCAGGGAAATAACTAATTTTCCATATCAGTTCTACCTTCATGTTAAATACTTGGTCTTTAGACACATCGTACGTGGGGACTCCATCATACCAAGAACGCCTCAAGTCCTCGATCACTGGTTGCATATAAAAGTCTAGATGTTTTTTAGAATTGTGTGGTCCTGGGCAAATCAAAGTTAGGAACAAAAACTCACTACGCATACACATATCAGGCGGTAGATTATACGGTGTAATCATAACAGGCCAACAAGAGTATTGTTCTCCAAACTATCCATGTGGGGAAAATCTGTCTGTGCAGAGGCCAATTTGCACATTGCGTGGTTCACATGCAATATACGGATGACATTGGTCAAAGTGTTTCCATGCCTCTGAATCTGATGGATGACATATTAACCCAGTTTTAGTTTCATGTTTAACATGCCAGGTCATGTGTTTTGCAGTGACAGGCGAGGCATACAACCGCTATAACATCTGAATAAATGGTAGATATATTAGCTTGGATTTAGCACGATTCTTGCTAGACTTCCCTTGTCTTTCAGTTGTAGGCTTATATCTAGGTTCCCTGCAAAATGTATATGTGTCAAGTTGTTCACCATTTTTCCAAAACAACATACAACCACCTGGACATGCATCAATTTTAACGAATGAAAGTCCAAGCTCAGAAATCATCTTCTTTAAATTGTAAAAATCAGTAGGTAAATTGTGGTCTTTTGGTAACCACCCCCAAACATTTTGTAACTAACTAAACATACAGGCCTCCGGGAGATTCTAATAAGACTTTATGCTCAAAATTTCTGACATGGCAGCTAATGTCAATGTGCCATCGCACTCCGGGTGGGTTCATCAGCTGCAATCAACACTTCTAAAAAATGATCAGATAATGTATTAATATCATCAGTGTGTTGATGAGACAATGAGCTCAGAACATCATTAAAATGAGAGGATTTAGGAAAGTCAGTAGGTGCCATAACATCATACACAACCCGTTGGTCCCATGCCATGTTCTCATAATTACCCCGTAAAAAAACCGACTCTGGAACTACCCGAGAACTTTCAACTGTCTGAGGAAAATTTGACAGACTCAATACTTTGTCATGACAATACCAAGTATAATAATTTTCAATAAAACCTTCGGTATATAGGTGCCAATGCAAATCATCCTCAGTAACGAAGTGCATATTTTTACATTTCCCACAGGAACATCGAATTTTCTCTCTATCAAGAAATTTAGTTTGGGCACTTCCAAATGTAATAAATTTTTCAAAGCCATCAATATATTCACGTGTCACACCGCATTTAATCAAAGCATTTTTGTTGTACATCCAACTCCTAGATGATATTGACATAGTACCTGAGTTATAAGTGCTAAAAAATCAAAACTTTTTAAATATAAACTTAGGAACTGACTTCCTAAAATTAAACATGAAAATTCAAAACTTAAAAAATAAAATGTTAAAACAATGCTATCAGGAATTCATATGCTTTTAGTACTAAACTCGCACTGCACTTCTAAGGATTCCCGAAAACAAGCTTAGGCACGGACTAAGGCACGAATAAGGCACAAATGTAGGCACATCCTCGGCCATGCCAACTACGCATATCTGACCATAACGTCAAATCAAGTCAGGTTATCTTCACTAGGCATGGAATATCCCCTTCCTTGTCTGTGCCTACCTACAAAATCGTAAGATTACTTCTTTCAAAACTATCCATCAAAATAAAATCTAATTTACAAAATGTACAACATTGTAAACAAACATCAATTAACTGGATTTATTTAACAGATAAGAGTTGTTTTTCACTTAAATTATGTTTAAATATTAAACTCTCGCATAATATAGAAAAACAAGTGAAATGAAATAAAACATTATCTAAACTGATACATATTGAAATGCATATTTAGAGTAAACATACTTACTCAATGGATGTAATGAATGAGATGCAAGAAATATCTCATACTGGAACAGGTCTTGATATCTTATATACTCCATAAATGAATGGATTGAAATAATTTCTGGATGAGATGGTTCTCTTATATACTCCCTAAATGAATGGACATATGTCATAGGCACGGGCATTGGCATGATATCTCTGTGCCTACAAAAAACTATATATTCTCTTGCATCCTTTTTTCCCTTGTTGCTCCAAGTATTAGATCAGAGTTGTTATTATGGAAAAAAAGTTGATTCTAGTGGAGAAAAAAAATGAAACATTATCTGAAAGATATCTTCAACTTGAAAAAGGGATTTGAAGGCTAGAGAAACTGGTTAATATTTTGACAGACTTCTAATTCAAAAACCAAAAGACAAGAATGATGAAGACCGATCGCACAATACTACCGGACATGGGGAAGTTTTTAACTGATGTAGATTTTTTATTTCAATAAGTTTTTATAATTTCCTACTATTGTAGCTCGTTTTTTTGTATTTCATTTTTAAAAAAAGTGTATTGTGTACTTTTCTCTAATTTTATTTTTGTTATCTTCGGATTGTAACATATTTAAAATATAAAACTTTGTTTTGCTATGAGTATGAATTAAGTTTTAAGACTGTAGAAAACTTTGTCTTTTATTATTGTAACACATAAAGTAATGTTTAAGAATTGAAATGAAACCGTTCTAGGCACGGAAATTAGGGCTGGGTTGGGAAAACCAAAAAACCACAAACCGAACTGAAATCGATCGAAACGAGCTAGAAAAAAACCGAACCGAAAAAACTAAAATCGAATGTAAAAAAACCGAACTGGACCGTTAATGTTTGGTTCCGTTTTGGTTTTCACTTTGAAAAACTGAACCGAACCGAATAAACAAAACTTTCTTAAATACTTCACTTTATTTATATGAATATATGTGATATGTAGAAAAATCATAGAAATATTAATGCAAATATATTACTAGTCGATTAAAATTATTTACTTAACTATTAACTAAACATTCTAGCCATATTATTATAAGCTTTAAAAAAACCTAAGAATATGAACACCAATAGCTAGTCCTAATATAGAACTATATTAACATTAAAAATTGATACGAGTAATTTACATATTTACATAAAAAATACTTTGATGTTATAATGAAAATGAAAGTATAATACCAAAAAACATAAATTCTTCGTAATTGATTTTACATACGATGTCTTTGGAAGTATTTAGAATCTTCTTAATATTTGTTAGGCGCTCAAACACATTGTTTTTATGTAAAATTGAAACGATCGAAAGGAACAATAACATTCCGTTTGGTTTTTGTTTAGGTGTAAAAATCAAACAAAAAAACCAAAGCTAACACTACATATTCTTATTGTTTCATCGAGTTAGTGTTTTTACAATTTTTTAATGCTTATAAATTTCTACTTTTATAAACCGAAAAAATCGAAAAAAACCAAAGTAAAAACCGTATAAAATCGAACCGAATAACCAATGATTTACATATTTTTTATGCAAAACCGAACTGAACTGACAATTGACCTTCCGTTTTGTCTTTGGTTTTGGGTGAAAACTGAACCACCAAAACCGAACCCCCTAAAGGAAATAGTCGTGACAATTGACCTTGCCTTTTACATATGGATTGTTTTGGAAAAGGCACGGATTTGGAACGACGTATTCCATGCCTATATTTTGGAGTTAATGGCGTTGAAGGAAACCGGTTACCGCTTCACTATTACGTTATTGGCACGGGCTTAGGCACGGGAAATTTAGAGCCGAATTCATTCACGAATTAAAATGTGACATGTGGCTTTATTTTTTTCTCGGTGAAGGCACAAACAAGTCGTGCCTACATTTTTGTGCCAAATTCCCATGTTTTTTATAGTGGAACATTCGTTTTTCAATAAGACCAATGATATGAAATTCTATGAGTCCTCTTTCCGTCATGATTAATCATCTCAATTTTGCTTCACGGAGTTTTAAAAATGTGTTCAGAAGTAATAATCAAAGTATTATATAATCGTACTCATTAAAAATAAAATTTAGAACAAATTTTAATTACGACATAGATATACTCTCTCCACACAAAACAAAAAATAAGACCAAAACATATAATCCCTCAATTTCTTAACACACTTGTTCTTTTATTTTTTCTCTTTTTTCAAAACATTTCCATTTCCTATTATAAAATCAATTTACTCATACTTTTTCTTACACTACCTATCACTTCATATATTTTTACTAATGATCTATCTATCACATCTTACTTTTACCCATCACATCAAAAATTAAATTGGAAAGTCAGTAATAAGTTTACATCTTTTATTTTAGCTAAAAATCAAAATAGAAATGATTTATTGAAAGAGGAAATTAAGTATATTTTTCTCATTTGGTGGCCGACTAATATTGAAAGAGGAAATTAAGTATATTGAAAGACGATGTACATAGAAGGTTCATATATAGCCCACAGTCCCACACTCTAATATAATAAAGCAAATATGTTAATAAAACATATGATTAGGCCAATGATTAAGCTCGACTATGTGTAATGTTGACATGCAATATTTGTTGACTGGTTTTTTTGAGCCGATCAAATAATTAAAATACGTCGAACACACATTTAAATTTAGGGTATACGCAACTCAATGATGATTTCATCATTTTTCATGTGTGTGTGCAATTGTAGAATCTTTTGTTAATTCAAAAGATTGAAATCGATGAGTATTGGCGAAAGAGAAATGAAATGAAAATTTTTTGTCGGGTTATATATATATATATGTGTGTGTGTGTGTGTTGGTTATGGTAAAAATTCGATTTTATGAAAGAAATAAGAATGAATCTGGTTGCACCAAAATGGTTTGAAAATGCACTATCTCAAAATCTTAGTGCAGGATGCAATTTGAGCCGCACAATGCATCAGATCCAAAGGCTAGATTTTATTCTTATTTTTCACCAAGGTGCATTTTCACGTAAACCAGCCCCTATATATATATAGGTATATATATATAGGTGTGTGTGTATATATATAGGCCCGTCACATGGTAAGTAGAATTCATGTTCCATTAATTTAGGAGAAATTTTAGGGAGTAAGGGCATAATTGTAAACCCACCATTCTTAGCCACATCACCCACGTTCCTCCATTAAAAAAATATTCATGTTTCCAGCTACTTTTCTATTTAATCTCATTTTGATTTGTTATCTTCCATTAAAAGTTTTCTAAATTCAATTTACTTAAATATTTTCAAAAAAAGTTTGAAAACAAATTTTATTCTTTCAAATTCAAATTACTATGCAGAAGATTAAAATCGTATCTACTTTCCAAAATTACAATTGTAAAGAGAATGTACTATGATGGTCGAAATATGCATTGTTGTTTACTCTTTGAATTTATTCTATTATTTGTGGATTAGTAAATTATGACTCTTGAGGGAGCTTGTATGCGATGGAAAAGTTTGAAAATGCATTGATTTCATGTTGTGAGACTGAATGTATTGTTATGCTCCACATATTGAATCTCTTTTGCCATATTGTTCTCACGCTACATAGAGAGAAGCTTTTTTTAATTTTAGAAGTGTTTGGGCTATTGATCAGTTTGTGGATTTCAATTTATGACGTTTGATTGTCTTTCTTGTGCTATACCTTAACGTATAAATGCATTACCTTCATTTGAGGATGCATTATCTTGTTCCAAAGAATGCATAGTAAGAGAAACAAAATACCAATTTGTGGGATGTAACATATTAAGAATTAAGGATCCCACAAATTGTTATGCATAGCCAAAACAAGCTAAATTACATATTCAGAATATAAGCAAATAAACCATTACTTTGAAATACATATAAGCAAGACCAACACCCCTACTTGTAATTGAGATATAGTTCAATTCAAAGAAAGTGTAAAACATATTTGAGAAATAATTTGCATATGCACGATTTGAACCCACATTTGTATTACGTACCGCTCTACCATTTGAGTTAATAGGCAACACTTTATTTTTTCAAAGAGACTCACATCTTACTTACACTCTATAAAACATACAATTGATGCAATTGGAACATAGCACACACCAATCGAAGACATTGCAAATAGCACATAGCCATTGTTATTTGCAAGAACACATTCGATAATCAATTGAAATACCCTTCTAATTTTTCTTTTACTCAACACTCTTATTTGATAATGCATTATCTTGATTTCAGAATGCAAAAGTAACATAACAGTAAAAATCAATTTGTTGATTAAACTATAATCATCAAGTGTAAAATACATTTGAGGAATGGTTTGCCTATGCGAGTTTTAACACACATATGTAGTACATATAATTCTACGATTTGAGCTAATACAAACTGGAAACAAAGAGAACCAAAAAATCAAGAAAAAAAATATAAAGACCATAGCGATGCACACATTATATGCATGACATAGACCTCATATATGCATACATTATAATAAATGTGTGCAATAAAAAGGCGACCTAATGTGGTAGCTGCGTATACAATATGAAAGATTAGATTTTTGACTGAATGCAACAAAAGGAAAAGATATGCAAGACAAAGACTTCAAAATGCAAGAACAATTTGCAAGAGGTCAATTTAATATAATTTTCTCCATATATAATCAAAATTAAAAATTGGCAGTAATGCATCATGCGTTTCATTTGATGCACATTGACAAACAAAAAAAGCCAACGTAAATGATGCCTCGTTGTAATTCATTCAAGCATATCAAAATGAAAATTAACAGCAAACACAATTAACTATAGCAAATTACTCCGTATTTCGAAATCTTGTATTTTTAAACAAAAATAATGAAATGATTGGATACAACAAAAGAAGATGCAAAATTTAAACCTCTATGCACATACGGCTGTACCAAGAAGAATTTGGAATTTTTGACCACCAAATTGAGTGGCAATCAGAAAGTCAAACCTCAGGATCCGATCATTCAATGAAGCAATTGGAACACCAAAATCAGAAATTACGACATTCAGAACAATTTTGGGAATATATGTAAACCCGATTCAAGTTTGATACGAGATGTGATATGAGATCGTGATGGAGGAAAATCTAGAAAGATTTTGAAATGAATAGGGAAACTTCATGCGATGATATCGCAAGGATGGAAGCGGTGATTGAGAGAGAAACGACATCTAGTGGAAAATACATATTTACCCATCGAACAGTTCAAAACCATTCTTATTTCTTTCACTAGATTCCATTCTCACCGGAACATATATATATATATATATATATATATATATATATATATATATATATATATATATATATATATATATATATATATAGACAGACACACACACAGAGAGAGACGATGAAAATTGTTGCTCGGTATGTATTTTATTTTAGAGTGCTTCTTTGGTGCATTAGGTACATATCATTTTTGTTAATTTTTCTAACATAAAAAAGGCGTGCTTTTAAAATGAGTAATTTTGGTGTTATTTGCTAATTATGAATCATTTATCCTATACATCCCATCTTACTATATTACGGAGTATAAAGTAAGTGCAAAATTAGAAAATAATACTAAAATTATTCATTTTAAGGGTGCGTCTTTTTTCTAAAAATGAAAAGTTTCATGGGATGAAAGGAGTATTTTTTATATTTAAAAACCAAATATTTATTTACATAGTAAAGAAACACTTATTTTACTTATATGTAGGTCCATGGTGGACCTTAGGTCCACTGTAGAATTTGCCTTTACTATTTTAATACATAGTACTTCTTCGGTTCCAAAAACTCCTTAGCTTCCCCAATCTTTTCTACAAAATCTTTTTTTTACTAATAATCTACCCAATACATCTTACTTTTATCCATTAAATCAAGATATTTTTGGAAGTCAACACAAAATTGTCTCTCTTTAAATTTTTTAAAAGTCAAAATGGAAACATTTTTATGGGACGAAGGAAGTATATATCGAATTATTATGAAGTATTTAGAGCATGTTCTTTAGTGCTTGAACTCTTAACTTCCAGTTATTTCCAGTTTTTTCTAATTTTTTCAAATTTCTTACAGTTTTTTCCAGTTCCTTCTAGTTTTTTCCAGTTCCTTCTAGTTCTTTCCAGTTTCTTCCAATTTCTTTCAACTATTTTTATTTTTCTTCAAACTTTTCTACTTCCCGACCAATTATTCTAAAAATGATATTATTATTATTATTAGTACTATTATTATTATTATTACAACTATTATGTTCATAACTCTAGTTTAATTTATAAGTTATTTCATTTTTTTATCTCACTATTTTTATGATTTACACTGATTATTATTTTTTCTTCAACTTTTTAATATGAATAATATTATTTTTAAATATATTAATCTAGATGATAAAATAGAAAAACATCAATATTTTAAACTATTTAAAAAACTTATGGATAAAATAGTTACATAGAATTATATTACTGCTAAATTATTTTTAAATTAAAAGTAATTTAAGTTATGAATTTAAATTACTTTTAAATTAAAAGTAATTTAAGTTAAATATCGTAAAGGACAACCAAAATTTTATTTTGACTTACTTTGAAGTGGAGAGAGAAAGTTTAGATTTATCACGCATAGTGTGTACTGCTAGTATAAAGTTGTAAACTGATGAATTTGAGTTAAAATGGATGTCATATTCCAATGTAAATAAATATGACATGACAGTAGAAAAATCTTTCTCATAGTACTTACAACTACACACTTAAACTTTTGATTTGAATTCGAACTTTAATTTGTTGATTAAAGAGTTGTGAGTTCGAATTTCAGTCACCTAATTTAATTTTTAGAACACAACTACAAGTTTAAATATAATTTTTGATTTAAATAGTTTCTTCTCGACCACAAATTGGCCATTGCAGTCACATATGACACACCATGAAGATATATGGCCTTAGTGCATGCCAGATTAAAGCCATCATACGTCCACACAATATTATGTACGTCCTATTCATCCAAATCCCAAAGCCATCGCCAGATATAATTTGAAGATAGTGTTTGGGAAGACTTGGAACTCTCTTATTAATTAATTGGTTATATGTTTATGTGTGGCTTTGTAAGACAATATATTAATCCTATGATTAAAAAAAGACAATGCTTACGAGGGTGGGGTTGGGTTGGGTTGGGTGGGGTGGGGGGGGTCGTGTAACCTTGTCCATTGTGGAGATAATAATTAGGACCATGCTACACTTACACCAACAAATATACCCCATTTGTACACCACATGTTTGCACAAACATTTCGATGGTTTACACCGACACAAGTGTTGGTGCGTTAATAAAAATTCACACGGACACAAATGTTGGTACGTTTAACAAAAATTAGTTTTACACCAACACAAAATGTTGGTACGTTTAACAAAAATTAGTTTTGCACCAACACTGTGTTGGTGCAAAACTGCGGGGTACAAATCTTGGGGTACACATAGCATAATCCTAATAATTATGATTTGGTACATATGGCTTATGAATCATTTTTGTCAAATCACAATGATCGAGCTCTTTCCTTTTCATTTCATACTTGAGATTGAATCCGCGCTCAATCAAATTATGGATTGGAGTCACAAAAAAAATATTTTGTACTCTTGCCTCCTCTAAAACAAAGACGTTTTGTATCTTACGAAGGAAAAATTATCTAGGATTCTCTCTGTATTACAAAATTATTTATTTTATTGAAATTTGCGAGTTTTGAGTAATTATTAAGCGACTAACGACTGGTTAACAAAAATAACATGATTTCATAGAAGTTAAATAGTGTCAATCATGACTATCTACAAGTTGAAAATCGAGATTGTTTTTGAAATTTTTTGTTTTCATAGGAGTTAAATAGTGTTAATCATGGGCTTGTTTGGGAAGAGCGTTTTCAATTAGCGTTAGCATTTTGGATAAAATATTAATGGTGTAGATTAATTCGGAAAACGTTAATAATAAAGGCTACCGTCAGAATGTTTTTTCAAAACGCTAACTCTAATATCTAACGTTGATGCCAAACGGGGCCCATGACTATATACTCCATCCGTCCCGAAAAATATGAGAGTTTTGATTTTGAAAGGGGATTTAAGGGGAGTGTATTTTGATATTGAATTTTCAAAAATGTCCTTTGATGTGATAGGTAAAAGTATGATTTGATGGATAGATTATAAGTAAAAAAGTATGATGTGATAGGTAGAGTAGGAAAAAGTAAGGGGTAAAAGTGACTTTTTAATAGAAATGAGAAGTGTTTTTTGGGACGGATGATAAAAAAGGAGAAAGGTTTTCTGGGACGGAGGGAGTACATTATAAAAAATATTGCAAAATGTCCATTTACAGTGTCACATTATCACAGTACGAACTCCTATTTTGGGATTAAAATATGGAGCTTTTATTTTGACACTTTATTTATATTTTACTCTTATTTATGGTGATTTCTTTTATTTTTTATTTTTCAGAGGTAAGATTATTCTTAAAACAAAATGATAAAGGTACAAAGTCATTTTAAAAATTTAAAGGAAAGTTTCAAAAAAATAAAAAATAAAAACAAATGTTCATAAAAAATAATCTCAACCTTCATTTTATTTGTTGCGCAGAACAAGTTACATTAACTAATTGTTAGCAGCTTAATTGCATGCGATCCAAAGGTCAGAAATTTCGGTAAAATTGTGATTATTATGCATCATGTTGAAAAGTATGATTATTTAGAAAAAGATAAAATTGAGATTATTCTGGATAATTTTTTCTTTTATGAATGACTACACTTTTAAAGTGTTATTTGTATTTCAATTTATTTAAAATTGATGTTGGCACAAAAGAAAAGGTGTTGCATGCAAAAGCTTTCGGAGTAGTAATTTTAAAATTGATATTTGCAAATAATCCCTCCGTCCCTTTAAGTTCTTCCCGGTTTGCGTTTATATGATGCTTGAATGATATAATTTTTAATTCATTTTATATGAAAGTTGGTGTGAAATTAAAAATAGTAATTGTATATTTAAAAACTTTATAAAAAAATTTACAACACAATGGCCTCAGGGGGGATCCGTCCAAGTATCCATAATATAACTCTAGTCAGTCAAAAATGAAATCTTAGCCAAGTAGGTCAAGTGTAGTAATTAAGAATAAGTAAGATTTGAACTGAAACAAATGAACTATAGACCATGATATTCAATAATGATATTTGCTCATTCTTTAGATATTGTGTGATTATATATATATATATATATATATATATATATATATATATATATATATATATATATATATATATATATATATATATATATATATATATATATATATATATATATATATATATATATATATATATATACACACACACATGATAGTCTATGAATTAGTTTTAGTGTTAGATATATTCTTACTCAGCTTTCAGCTGAGCGTGTAGTCTTTGTTGTTTTTGACTGCATGCAGGTAGAAATCAGGGATCAGATGAGCAACCTAGCAGTTAGTGATGTTCGATGAAGCGGATTGTCTAATGTTTTTCCATTTTAACTATTTATTCTATTGAATCTATTTATTTATGTTCAGAGAATGTTTTGATAATTGTTTTTTGATACAATTTGATAATAACTTGTCTTATTGAATATTGAGAGATATGGCCCTATATATAGGGAATACAAGAGTAATCAAAGTACAAGTAGGAAAGGAAAGAATAATCCTAGTAGGAAAAGAAAGAAGTATCCTAATTTAATTATACTTCCTAATATCCCCCCGCAAGCTGATCAACGGAGACGAGGGGCAGCTTGGAACATAAGTACTCAAAAGGAACTGGCGGAAGCGGTTTGGTAAGAATGTCTGCTAGCTGCTCTGAGGAGGAAACATGGTGTGGAGTCATAGTGCCTGCCATAACCTCATCTCGTACAAAGTGACAGTCTGTGCCCACATGCTTCATGCGATCATGAAGAACCGGATTTTTGGTTACACAAATAGTTGACTCATTGTCACAGTATAACTTCGGTTTGGACGGAGGAATACCCAGTGCATCAGTGATATATCGAAGCCACATAGCTTCTGCAACCCCTGCAGCCATAGCTCGATATTCAGCTTCAGTGGATGATCTAGAAACACGAGTCTGCTTTTTCGTGCACCAAGAGATGATATTAGGACCGAGTAGGAGTATGTAGCCCGTGGTAGACTTGCGATCATCTTTATCATTGGGCCAGTCAGAGTAGACAGATAGGTCGAATCCCCCCTTGCGAAAAAGAAGACCATGATTCAAAGTGCCTTTGAGATAGCACAGAACGCGTTGCAAGGCATGATAGTCCTGCTCAGTGGGGTTGTGCATAGTCTGAGACACTCGATTAACAGCATACTGAATGTCTGGACGAGTGACAGCTAAGTAATGTAAACCGCCAACAATGCTCTGAAAATGAGAAATATCCTTGAAAGGCAACGAAGGCTTAGTGATAGGTCTCGTAGCCATAGGAGTAATAGCCGGATGACAGTCGGACATCCCAGCTCAGCGTAGAAGATCACGAGCATATTTGGATTGATGGAGAAGTATAGAATCTTGCGTGCGCTGAACCTCAATGCCAAGGAAGTAATGAAGAGGTCCAACTTCTTTGAGCTTGAAGTCACGGTGCATGGCCTGAGTAACTTCTGAGATGAGAGTAGAAGAGCTGCCAGTGAGAACAATATCTGTAACGCCCCAAAACATACCTTAGAATTATTAATAGATAATTATTAAAATAAATTAAATTTGTTTTAGTTAAAATAATTTTTTATGGGCTTTGGGCCGATAAAAATATGTTTCAATATCCCATATCATAATCAGGATAAATCTTATAGAGATAAATCCAATATGTGGACTATTTGTGTGGTCTTGATTGGGAACCTGAGTACAGACCCAAATCAAGAGTAAATAAAGAATTTGTTTAGAATGTAAATATTGAAATGATTTGTTGAAATAAATCATGAGAATAATTGATGTGAATTAAATGAGAGAACCTTTTATGAGGAAGGTAAATTAAACCAATTTTGACTCTGTTAAAGTCAAACACCCAAAAATGTGGTATCAGAAAAAGTATAATGAATGAATATAAAAATTATATCGTTGGATAGAGTTCGACTGCCTGATCGCAACGGTGCAAACGGATTTTAATTCGGAGAAAGTTGGACAAAAAAAGTGTAACCCAACTGGAACCAAAATTGGTCCCAATCAGGGACACTGTGGAGACGGCGCCTCCCAGCGCACTAGAAAGTTTCCTACGCAGCATCTACTTGGAGAAGTGTCCTCTTCTTCTTCACCATTCTATATAATAAGAACCTAACCCAATCAATTCTTCACCATTCTTCTTCATTTTTCCTTCTAATTATTCCTGAGAGTGTGAGGGGTATTGGGGTGCTGCCATTTTAGTGAGAGGTCGCCGGAGTTAGGAGCTTTTGTCGCCGGAAGTTTCGCCGTACTTTCACCGGAATCTTCGTTAAGCTTCGAGGTAAGCCCGTAGATATATCTAATGACTAGAATGTTCATATAGATCGATTCTACGTTCATAGATGGTCATTTGGTTGAGTTTTGTGTTTGACATACTTGAAGAACTAAGAATCATAAACCATGAAATTGATGTTAAAATTATGAATTAATGATGCTAAAATGATCCATGAACCTTGGAGAACATTTTTATATACTTTAATTGAAGTTTGGTGAGTAAAAGTGACATTTCCGCTAGTTGGCTCGAGGTAGAAGACGATGGATAATCGATTATTCATCGTTCTGCAGATTTTTTGAACAAAGCTGAGCAACAGTCGATTATCAGAATGTGATAATCGACTGTCAGCCCTCTCTGAAGTTTGATAATCGATTATCAGAGTGTGATAATCGATTATCAGCCCATTCTGAACATCAGACAGTAGATTATCAGAAGTGACAGTAGACTGTCACCCTACACTATTGAAGAAAATGAAGCTAATAGCTAATAATTGAATTTTCTATCATATATTAATCAATTGTTATTTAGAAAATATGATTTTTGAGTTATGAAATCCTATATTTTGATACCAAACCATTATGATTAATAAAATGATGATTTCTTGGAATAAAGATGGTATTTTAACAACTTATAGGGATCTTATGTGATGCATGACGGTAAGCTAGGGTGTTAACACTCGATGCTAGGCCGCTGATTGTTATTAGGTATTATGATGATTGATTGATTGTTCATTTTTATGAATATTATGGATTAATGATGATGAATATTCTGGATGAAATGATTGTTGAACTAAGAGTATGAATTGATGAATAATGTTGTTAAGGATATCTAGAAGAACTTTAAGATATACCTATTAGCTAATTAATGTTAAGACTATCTAGAAGACTTCTAGAATAGATCTTAGAATGAACTTATGAAAACATGAATAGTTGATGAGTTAGATATAAATTCATAAACGGGATTCGTAGACCAAACTAGAGGATTACTCGTTGGGAATGCCCGATCCATTGTTGACCAATCGCTATATTGTTGTTGCCTTAACTGACTACAGTTAAGTGTCCGAAATCATTTGCCTTAAACTAATGATAGTTTAAGTGTCTGATTGCCTTAACTGACTACAGTTAAGTGTCCGAAATCAATTGCCTTAAACTAATGATAGTTTAAGTGTCTGATTAATAATTGTCTTTTAAGAATGCGATTATGGAAATTATGATTTGGCCTTAGACTAAGAATAGCTAAGAGCATTTTTATGATCTGGCCTTAGACTAAGAATAGCTAAGAGCGTTGTTATGATCTGGCCTTAGATTAAGAATAATTTAAGAGCACTATTGCAATAGTATCTGAATTGAATAAAATGTGTTGATATGAACTGAACGATACCAAAACTGTGAATGTCTGAAATGAACATTGTGTGCATGATATCAAATGATTGATTATGAATTTAGATTCAGTTTATATGGATGTTCGACACATTAGATATGCTTACTCAGCTTTACCGCTGAGCGTGTAGTGTGTTTTATTTGCTACATGCAGGTAAGCAGAAAGCATAATGTGATCCTGGCGGCAGATGGGGCGAGATTGTCGGGATGGATGTGACAAGTTTTGAAACAATTTATGATATGTCAATATTAAAATCGCTTCCGCAATATTGTTGAATACTCCGTACTGTATATGTTATGAAAAATATGATTGAGATTAATAAAGTGTGTTTGAAAAGTTTTAAATTTTTACGATTACCATGTTAAATACTATAGTCCGAATGGGGCTGCAGACCTAGACGGATTTGGGTGTTACAATATCATCAACATAGACAAGGACAACAATAGTCCCACGAGAGCAGTGCCTGGTGAACAAGCTGGTATCATGAATGCAGCACTTGAATCCAAGGCCCTGCAAAAAAGAAGAGAGGCATGTGTACCATGCACGGGGTGCCTGTTTGAGACCATATAGTGATTTGTGGAGCTTGCAAACATAGTGAGGATGAGTGGGATTTATGTACCCCGGGGGCTGCTCCATATAAATTTCCTTGTCCACTGTACCGTGAAGAAAGGCATTGCTAACATCTAGTTGATGAAGAGGCCAATCACGGTTGAGTGCTAAAGAGAGGACCAGGCGCACTGTTTGTTCTTGACAACAGGACTGAATGTCTCCTTGTAATCAATGTTATACTCCTGATGATAACCTTTTGCGACAAGACGAGCCTTATACCTTGAAACAGATCCATCAGCATTCCGTTTAATGCGATACACCCATTTGCAACCAATCAGAGTGCGGTTCTTGGGTGGTGGAACCAAGTCCCATGTACGTTGCTCATTCAAAGCAATAAACTCCTCATCCATAGCCTGACACCAAAAACTATTACCAGAGGCTTGGCGGTAAGTGCTAGGCTCAGTGGTAGGTGGGGTAGTAACAAGGGTGGTAATGGTATAGGCTTTAGGTTTGAAAATTCCAGATTTGGCTCGGGTTTGCATGGTGTGTGTGTTTTGGGGCAGGGGTTGGTTAACCGGTTGTGTGTTTTCGAGAGGAGTAGGTGACGGTTGAGGGTGGGTTGGGGTACGGTTCTGGGGTGTCTGTGGCGTGTCCATAGGGAGGGTGTCGGCCTGTCGTCCGTGACTGGTGGGACGGGTCTGGGGTTGGACCGTCAGTGGGACAGGAGCATGTGAGCCTGGGCTTGGAGGACAAATAGGGGTTATAGAAGAGGGTGACGGGAGGGATGACAATTTGGGATATGGAAACTGATCCTCGACAAACCGAACATGACGAGAGACATAAACTTTTTGAGACACGGGTTCATAGCATTTATACCCTTTAGTGGTGGGGTGATATCCTAAGAAGACACAAGGAGTAGAGCGTGGTTGAAGTTTGTGGCGAGTGTAAGGGCGAAGCCATGGATAGACCAAGCAACCAAAGGCACGAAGGTGGGTATATGTAGGAGGACGATTATAAAGAGTTTCAAAGGGAGATTTGTTGGAGAGAGTTTTGGTGGACATACAGTTGATAAGATAGTTTGCTGTGGCAAGAGCTTCGACCCAAAAGGTAGTCGGGAGAGCAGAGTCACTTTTTTAGTGGAAGTGACCGGTCAACTTTTGACCCGTCCCAATCGAAGAGTTAACCTCATTTGGTGATTGATAAAAGTGACCGGTCATATTTTGACCTGTCCCTTTCGGTTGTCCGGGTCGGGTATAGGGATATACCCATCAGACAATTACTTGAATAATGACTATTTGATAATGATCAAAAATCCTACATTGGGAAATAAAAACATATGATCTTATATTGAGAAAGTCATTATGTTTTAATCATATTTAGGTAAATTTCTCTTATTTCAAGGATGTTGGAATAGGAAAGTGAATGATACTCCCTCCTTCCCTCCTTTAACGGCAATAAAGTGCTCATCATCTTCAAAGGTTACGTTTGGCTTCTATACCATAAAATAACGGCAAAATCTCCTTATGGAAAGGCAACGAACCAGTTTAACCAATCATCATATACTCCGCATATTAATCGGGACAAAACCTCGTGAAATTATTTATACCCAAAGACAAATTTAACTAACCATCAACTCCTCGTGGCCTGCAGTTAGATCCCTTTCCTTTTCTACTACCGTTTTCTGTTACATAAAATAAAGAGGAATTTACTTAAATGACACTAAAATATAATGACTTCCTCTAAATAGCCCACATGTGTTTTTCTTCCCAATATAACACTTTTAGTCATTATACATTAGTCATTATTCAAGTAAATGTTTGCCATCAAAAGTCATTATGGACATTATTAAGTGCTATTTAGGGAATAAAACAATTTAAATGCTATTTAGAGAAATGACTTAAGTTTTAATGCTATTTTATGCAAATATTATATATACCCAAATCACGAAATTAATAAGCATAATTTTATCTTAACTTACTTTACATTCTTAATTTTACGTACTATTTTTACACGTACTTTTAAAAAATACCAGTTTTTAGACAATTGCTTGTTTTCATTGCAGCTGGGACTTGATAGTTTATTGTAAGGAGAGAAATAAGCAAGAAATTAAATAGCAGGTGGCCGGCTTAAATTCAATTTGGACACAAAGTAATATATAAATCTTCATTAATTAAACTCGAAAGATATATTGAAGAAGTAACATGAAATTAAAATAAACACAAATATACTCCGTATTTAAATAAACTAGCTGGCTATATATATCCTGGCTAGTTTTTCATAAAAATGAGACCAACATACATAAAAGAAATCTGCATGCATGCACGCATGCATTTGACGTAAAATATGTAAGTACGTATATGTGAATTTCACTAGGGTTCAGTTGACCGCGACGCAGCTAGCGGCGGGAATGGCAATCTGCACCTCCGCCGCTGACTGCTCATTGATCGTTTCAAAACGAATCTTGTCAGAGCGGATGAGCGATCCGAGTTTGACAATGTCGGCCAGTTGTTCCTGTGTGATCAGCTCTGATCCTGCAGCGGTTATTTTTCCGTCAGACTCTAGCACTAGTACCACAGGCGGCTGTCCCTTCTGTGGTACTAATACTTGCTCGGGAAGCTTCTTCCCATCATCAATGCTTTTCTTCTTCTCTTTGTACATCATGTAAAGCACCATTTGGAGGATGCTGAAGAAGAATCCCAACACGTTCGGAACCTGTGGATAATAATCAATGCATGATCAGTACTAAAAATTTGAATTCAATCAATTATCATCAGTTTTACAAATTTAGTGTGTTGAAATTAATTACCGCTATGTTTACGTCTTTTAAGAGCAAGCCATAGAAAAACCAGATGACAGCACTGAATGTCAAGAAGACCGATAGCAAAATTGGCATGTTCTCCACGCTCTTTGTCTTGATCACTTGCCTCTGCAGAGCAAAACAACATATATACATCAGCTTACCTCATATGAGTTCAATTATGTTCAACGAATCATTACAAGTCGATATAATACAAGACTGCAACGTACCACAATGCACAGAGGGGCGACGAAAACACAGAGGGAGAAAACGAGGCAAACCCAACCGACAACTTGGGCACGGACAGCACCTTTGAAGAGGAACTGAGAAACGAGGACGACTGCGCCAAATCCCACAAACACAGTCAAAATGAGCATCTTCACTGTCTGCACCCTCTCCTTCTTGGTGGCATAGTAGATGTAGAAGCTGACGTATATAGTTTCGATGAAGCATCCGAAGGAGTTTATGGTTATGAGAAGGGTGGCGTTCGACTTGAGGAGCGCGTAGTATATCCACAAAACTGAGCTGAATAACGCGATCACGTAGGGTATCGATTGGTACCCTTCCGCGGATTTCTTCTTTCGTATTTGATAAAACGTTGGCCTGTATACAAACGAAGCGACTATTTCATTATACCATAATTTGGTAGAAACGGAGAAACAAATAAAGCTTAATATGTCATTTTGATTTATTTACGTAATAAAATAATAAAAGTAGTACTCACAATGGAGAGAGGAAGACTATGAATGAGATTATGTTTCCAAGAACTCCAAACATAAAAGCCAAATGACCACCCAAGAGAGCCATGGCTATATAGATGGATACTACTTGAAAATGGCCTTTAGTATTTATATGGATTGATCACCGGCGGCCGGCCAAAACCACCTGATCGATCAGTCGTCGGTACCGGAGTTAGGGCGGTGGTATATATATGTATATGATTGAGTACTATATATATGTGTGTGTAATTAAGAAGAATTGTTGAATGGATGGGATGAATGAAATGAAGAGAGGTTGAGAGGCCTTTATATAGAGATTGGAATGAGGAAAGTTTGTTCAATAGTGACCAACTTTTATATTGTTATGTTTGTACGTGCAATTCAAGTATTTTGAATTTGCTACTCCATCCATCATATCATTATTAGCCCCTCCCTTTGGAAATTTTTTGTTATCTTTTGACTCTTTTTTTGTGTGTTTTTAAATTTTAATTATTAGAATAAATATTACATAATAATGATAATTTAATATGCATAGATTTATTTTTAAAACATTCACCATATAATTTTAAAATATCATATTTTTTTAAAGAGATTGAGAAGCAGTAGTTGAAAATTTGAATTGATAAAATTATTATTTTTGAATGTTTGTTTGGTAATAATTTCAACGTTTACGCATGGGCCGGGTGGTCATCCGGCCTGGGTCTGTTTTCGAGTGGGCCCCAATTTTTTCTATATATATATACACACACACACACACACACACACACACACACACACTATGAGTTTGACATTTTATTATTCTTATCGTCATAATGTTAGTTATTGTTCAAAAAAATTATTACTTCACTATGAGATAAGGGTCTATGTTCTCTACGTCGTCGTGCAAGCGGCAAGCCCCTGATTTCTCGAAGATGACCCTATTCAAATCTGTCGTTTTGAATCTAGCCAAACAATCAAACGATACCGTTTAACTTTAACAATTTTAAAATTAATCTTTAACATTAAAAATTAATACGAAACCTTAATGCTATTTAAAAAATTGCTACCAATGGAGACATATATATATGGTCCACATGACGTACATACGTACAGTTCATTTCATTTTATTCCTTTGGAGTGATTAATACTAATATTATCATTTGATTAATACAAATAATGCGGAGTATATTGTACTACTACGTAATTAAGAAACTCCGTGTACTCGTTTTCTTGATGGATCCGTCCACAAGGACATAATTATATATAAACAAATTAAATAATATGAGTGGTGGGTCCCACGAAGCTCTTATACTATGTCATCCAGGCCATCCCCTATCCTAATTCTCCTGCTCTTTTTATTTTATTAAAAAATAAAAAGTCCATTTTAATTTCAAAACACCAAAAAGAAAAAAAAGAAGGAAAAAAGAGATAATTTTAATCTTTTTGGAAAAGTAAAAAAGCAGATAGGAACTGATGATGCATGAAGAGCTATGGTTCAGCCTAAAAATGATGGAGGGAGCCAATAAGTGGGAAGCAATTGGCGGGCAATAATAGAGGGGTGGGTCCGGACCGGAGATGAACCAACAGTGTGGCCACGGGGTAAAATATAATGGACGGACAATCGTGGAGATTTTGCATTGCTTCACTCGGCTTATCTTAGCTTGTCTTCGTGGGTTACGTCAATTGCGCTTTGAACATTATCACCAAATACCTCAAACATGCATGTAACCCTTAAGCAAAATATTAAGGTGGAACGTCCATCCCAGGCGCCCCTACACTCTGACTCGACAAAATTGTGAGGGAGTAAATCATGGGATAACATTAATCTGGTATTTAGAGAAGCTATCTCGTATCCTGTGCGTACAAGGAGCTATTACAAATAATAAAACTCTCACACTGTCGTTGCCAAAATTCAACTCTAGGATCGACTGACTTGACATCTTCTCATTGGACCAGTTGAGCTACCCATGCCGTAGCTCAACATATAAGTACTCCATATAAATAAATAAACTTTTAAGTTTTATGCCATCTAAATCTAATTAGAGTTATATATATATATATATACACACACACACACATATATACATACATACCTATATATATATATATATATATATATATATATATATATATATATATATATATATATATATATATATATATATATATATATATATATATATATATGCATAAATAGTATATGCGATCTTTCATAAATAGTTAAGTCTCTGTATTTTTAAAAGTTGTAAAATAGTCCATGTGGTCAAAGGATTGATGCATAATTAGTCATTCTTTAAGAAAAAATGAGAAGCACGCATAAGATGTGTGTACTGTGTGAAAATGAGAAGTTTGTAATAAAAAAGAAGTTAATCTGATGATACTGCCCTATTCTTCTTGGTTACAGATAAGGAATGATCTTTTTCCAAA
This sequence comes from Cuscuta australis, assembly GCA_003260385.1. Classification (NCBI taxonomy): domain Eukaryota; kingdom Viridiplantae; phylum Streptophyta; class Magnoliopsida; order Solanales; family Convolvulaceae; genus Cuscuta; species Cuscuta australis. The sequence continues at coordinate 1,056,982 of NQVE01000183.1, forward strand.
ACTTATATCACACGATATTTCCCTAGAACAAAGCTACTTGAAAAGAAGAATAATGTCAAGCTCACATAGAATATTGTTCTGTGATTCTAAAATATCATTATTGAAGAAGATATAAAGAAGTCGTTAATAGAATTAAACCAAAATATGGAAGATATTTTACTATGGTTCAAACTTGCACATCAAAAATGAAACTTAATTTTATCTTTTTCATTGTTTTGTAATTCAAAGTTTTGCATAACACGTGCGCGCTATGCACATTTCACAAATTCTCGAGTAGAGTCTGGTTTTACAATAGCTCTTTAATCACAAGGACTACTTTGCATCTTTTGAAAGTTCGAGAACTATTTTTCCATTTATGAAAGACCACATGGACTATTCATGCATATAACTCTTCTAATTATAAGGCATTTAAATAAAAATGCACAACCCAATATTGAAGTTAAATATTTGACGGGTGATGGATTTCAGCCCACCAACTACGGATGCACGAAGAACAATAATAAGAATAATAACAAAAATTCTTGAAATATGATCTCGCTATTGTATCTATTAGCTTAATTCAGTTTGATTTTAAAGTGGAGGTGTTACTGCCTATTTATAGTTAGTTTACATAATACAACGTATATATGCCATATGGTAATTTATTATTGTCTGGTTTTTTGCCATGATTGATCTGATCGGGGGGATTATGGGCAGAGAACCGGTCATTAATCACCCACGATCTGTGGGATTGACCACCTCTTTGCAAGCTCATCCATGCTTAGGCCTAAGCTTTCATATGACTCTCCCATCAGCCCACTCTACACCAATGTCGTAATAATGCATTGGGCCGGTCTTATATTTATTGGGCCCGATATCCATTGATGTGTTTATACCAAATATTATTGATCACATTCATTTGCACAATACTATTTTCAAAATCTAGAACTAGACATTTTAAATTTGGTGAATTTCTCTTAAAAATTGTTTTGAATAAATTGAGGATGTTCAGTTCATGAATTTAGGGCACTTTTGAATCGAATAGACAAATTAATGAGTTAGCCTCAGCTAAACGAACATGAACTTGTGTCACTGGCTGAATAGTGGCGGACTAGCAAAATTAGACTTGACAAAACAAACTCGGACCTATAACCCGTACTGAATAACTTGGAACCGAATCTGAATGACTCAAAATGATCCCAACCGAACCAAAACCAATTCAAATGTATTTAGATTTGACTCAGATTGAAATTCAATTGAATCATAATCGGTTAAGCCTGGAATTGATTAGACCCGAAATTGATTAGATTAGTTTTTCTTCACATGATCAAAATGGTTGTGATATGATTGGAATAAGTTCTGTTCTGATATGAGCTGAACATAGTTATATTTAAAGTTGTTTCTGATCTGATTCCAATAAGGATTAGTAAAAAAGAATAAGTTGAGGAGAACATGACCTTAGACCCAAAACCGATTAGACCCGATATTGATCAAATTTAAAACAAACAAAGCTCAAATCTAGTCAAACCTAATAGATCATTAGTTGATGTCTTTCTAAGAAAAGCATATTTGAATTATATGTAGTTTATGTACGACTACTTTCATATACAAATCTCTTACTCCATATTTTACCACTTAAACTAAGGTGGTTGTTTATTTTTATATAGAGCATATACAAATTTATAGCATATACTAGCCCATTATTGGTAACACTTGTATATGTAGCCCCGTTTACACATAGGGATGAGAAGCTAGACACAAGGCTAACAATAAAAGTCCTAATACAAAAAGATCTCATCTGAAACCAGCATAAACTCGAATCGATATAAACCCAAACTGTCATAAACCCAAACTTGTATAAACCCAAACTGATATAAACGTGAACCAAAACCAGAAAAAATAAAACCGAATTAAACCAATAACCAAACTGAACCAAATGCATGTGCAGAAATGCGGTGCATACGAGATGTTCCAAGAGCTATAGTGTTCCGGTTTTATATCCTCCTCGTTTGTTTGGTGAAAATCAGTCTGCTTTAATTTGTTCATTCTCGCAAATCAAGTGTTTCATGAACAATACTGTGGGGTTCGGGGGCACGCTCGTTCAACGATATAGAAATTCCACGACGGGAGTTCAGGGGTGGCAGCCCCAGGTAGTGGGGTCCAAGGGGTTGCCACTTTATGAAAATCCTTTGGATTTTCATAATCGGAGTCTAAAATATGGGATTTTTGAACGTGTGGAAAACGTACTCAAATAAGGCTTAAAAGAGTGAACTATTCAAATAAATGCACATTTATTCGAATAGTTCAGCATAGGCTTGGTTTTGGAGAACCCCAACTATTTGAATAAATGCCCATTTATTCGAATAGTTCAGCACGTGCATGTTTTTTTGGAAAACCCCAATTATTCGAATAAGTTGCCACTTATTCGAATAGTTCGAATTGGATAACTGCCCAAAAGATAAGATTTTCCCCACGAGTTGTGTCTATCCGGTAAACGGTCACGTCTGATCGCCCACATGCCTATATTATGGGCTTGCATGGTATGTTTGAGAGGAGAAGGAAGTCCATACTCGTTCTATATACTAACGTCTTATTCGATTGAACTATTTTATCTGGTATACCCCGAAATAACTTTAATCTGAAAGCGTGATTTCATGCGATTTGTTTAGTCTATCAAGTCATTTTACGTTACCATATACTAAGTAACGCTTTTACGCAGCGTTGTTCCTCCATACAGAACTACCCCAATTTCTAACACAATGTTCTCTCAACTCATACTTGTAAATCTTCACATAAGTTTCGATCAAATCCTTTAATTGTCATAATACTTTAAAAAATGTGATCCATTCATAATTTTAAAAACCAGACCGGACCGGCTGGTTCGGACTAGAAACCGTAGGTCGATCCGGTCCAGTCCGGCCCTTTGGACCGCATTTTGCACTAAATCAGTTCGAACCGATAAGAACCGGCCGGTTCACCCGGTCGAACTGGTTCTCTTTTTTTTGTTGTAAAATTTGGCGAAAATATTATTCCATTACTAAGGTTCAAACCTTATCCTCTTGGTTGTTATACCAAGCTATCAACCAATTGAGCAAGAACGTTGGTTGTAACACACATTGGTTCCAAGTAGTATATATTCCATAATTAAAAAATTAAATATGCATTAAAAGATTTCTTTATTTCTTAAACTAGGATTTTTAACATTTAAAAATAGAAAGAATTCAAATACGGAGTATGTGTCGCGAAAAAAATCATTTTAATATTTTTGGATATTAGACGAAATATATAGAGAAAAATAAAAATATCATTATTTTATAAAACTTTTAATGTACATCTCGATACGTAAATTTTATTTTAAATATAAATTGACTAACAAAATAAATTAAAGTGATTATAATTTCTATCAAATATCATAAAATTTTATGTACATATGAATACACACACACACACACACTGATTCGACCACCTAAACTATTGCTCCAATCAGTAAACCGTTATCTGGACCGGTTCGATCACCGGTTCGATTCTTAAAAGTTAAAACTATGGATTGGCTTGCTTTCTCTTCACTCTCCTTCCAAATTTGACCAAATAATGGGTAAATACGCCGTACAACTGTTTTACAGTCAACTAAAATTATACGAAGTGGAAGAAATTAAGAGACTTGCACCAGTTAACAACATAGATTAAGTAAATAGCATCTGGATTTAGGATTTTGGCCGTCCAAAAAGTCTTAGCTTCCTTGTAATAATTAATTCACTAATTACCTAAAAAGTGGGAATTCATTAAATTGAAACTCAGCTTGATTCGTTAATGAAATATTTGCACTAAATAGCACTAAATTATAAGTCATTTTCCTAAATAAAACTTAAACTGTTTTATTCTTCAAATCGCACTTAATAATGTTCAGAAGGAAGAATAATGTCTGATGATGGTGAATATTTACTTGAATAATGACCAACAGATAATGACTAAAAGTGTTACATTGGAAAAAAACAAATATAATTCTATTTAGGGAAAGTCATTATGTTTTAGTGCTATTTAAGTAAATTTTCCTTCCTTAATTAATTAGAAACTAGTTAGCTTAGAAGTCTTTATGCTTACTGCACATGGCAGTTAAAAACTATGAAGTAAATAATAAAGATTAAGCTATTTGTACACCAGAATTTATACCACAAAGGCATGCATCGACATTTTATCGACATTTTATGCTAGTGTGATGAACTACATTGACAAAAAATGTGAGTGTAATTTTTTTTAATTGAACTAATATTTTCTGCCAATGTGAATCGTTAAAATGTCGGTGCATTTTTTTGGGGTACACTTCTGGTGTACCCCTAGCATGGTTGAAATAATAAGGTTTTAAAAAACTGAACTAGCATGGAACCATACCGGACCGTAATGGTACCGAACTATTTATTGTGTTTTCAAACGAGATTAATGTTTTTCATCACGAATTGAAACCGAACCGATATCAAATAGGACGGGACCGTGATACAAATATTTAAAATTGATTATCAAAGACCGAACCGTCCAAAACTATATAGGGAGTACGTATCTCAAATAATTAAAGAGTATTTGTCTACTTCATCTTATCGTATTTAGAGTACTTCAATTCGTATTCTATTATTCATTTTTAAATTCTCTCATTATTATTGTTGTTATTATATTTATTATTACTATATATTGGTATTATTTTTTTTATAAACATTAGTATTCCGATATTATATGAGTTGGAATTTTTTTTAAAAAAAATTTGGGCTCATTATTTTTTATGCTTTATGTTTATGATCTGTTTAAATTTGAAATCAATACTTCTATTTAACAAAGTTGTGCTCTTTTACACAAATTTATATGTTAAATTCAATATTCTTTGAGTAATATACATTCATTTTTTGGCACGGTTTGAGCATGGGTATGATATTGTACCATTCTGCTTCAAAACGGAATGGTACCGAATAGTTTTGAAGTTTATCCCGTACTGATACCAAATCGTTTAAATAAGAGCGATTCGTGATAGGTTCCGGTAGTATCACGAAACATTACGGACCGCGCCAACCCCTAGTAAATAATACTCGTCTTGCTCATTATTAATTATTTTTGTATATATTCAGGACACTGGCGGACCTAGAGCTTTGTGAAAGTGGGTTCATTTTTTTATATGTTGGACACATATTATCTACTCTTTCCGTTTGAAAATATTTTACATTTTATGTAAAATGAAACAAACTTCATTTTTTTAATATTCATTTTTTGAAGATTGGTATAGAAATTAAAAACAAAACTTATTTAAAACAACAAGTAACGAGAATATTTTATTTTATCAAATAATCAATGAATACATCTAAATAAACAAAAGCTACTCCGTTGAAAACAAATGTAGTACCTTAGAGCAAAAAAGAAGTAGATACTCTATGATACTCCGTAGTATATGTGGCTAAGAGTGTGAACCCTCCCTAATATACTTTACAAATCGTACTAAGAGCTCTAGGAGTGTAAAATATGAGTGCATGATATTCTAGCTAGCGTTTGAAAAAAATTTAGTGGGTACAACCAAAACCCGTCTTCCCACGAAAGATTCGACTTAATACGTTACAAAAAAATAAATGCTTGTAAAATAAACTGGTTTGTGACACGGATTATAAAAGTAATTTAAACATGTTATTTGTCAAAAACACTTTCATTAAGTGCAAAATTTATAACTATCGCTTATATACGTTACCTAAAAACATCGTTTAAGAATGATAAAAAAAAAGTCTAACTTGGAAAATCCACGGAAGTGTTGGTACATACGTAGTAACATAATATAGGGAGTACAAATCAAAAGATTATGTTTTGATTCTCATAGTCAAGTTTCTAAAACTTAGTTGATTTTGAAGAGATTGTTTTTGAGAATTCTGACTTTAAGAAAGCAAATTTGCAATTGCATCTATTTAGAATCTAAAATAGGTACAAAAATTTGATTTTAGTTATTAATTAATCTTGAAAATCAAAATGTGGGAATATACTACTCCCTCCGTTCTTAAAAACACTTCCTCTTTCATTTTTTCCACTTCCAACAAAACACTTCCCTTTTCTATTAAAAAACCACTTTTACCCTTACTTTTTCATACCCTACCTATCACATCATACTTTTTCTCTAATAATCTATCCATCACATCTTACTTTTACCTAAGGGGCAAAATTGGAAATCAACTATATAATTTAACACTTCCTTATTTTTGCCCCAAATCCAAATGGGAAGTGTTTTTCCAAACGGAGGGAGTACATTCCATGTATATGTCCCCCAAAAAGTTTCATTTTTCCGTTAGATTCATCTAAAAAAATCTCACTTTTTTATAAAAAATAAACGAAAAAGTCGCATTACAATCAATTCGCAAAGATATTCACTTTTGACACATTTTTAAACTTAGTAAAAAAACAAACAAGAAGGATTATTAAAAGACTAAGGGGCTGTTTGGCAACTTCTGAATCGGTAAGTGCTGAACCAGTAAGAGGTCTGAACCATTAAGTGCTGAACCAGTAAGAGGTCTGAACCATTAAGAGCTAGTATATTGCTTAACTATTCAGAGGCAAATGTCTGATCAATTCAGATAAGAGGTCTTAACCATTCAGACTCTGTATAATACTTAACCATTCAGACATCTGAACCATTAAGAGGCTGAAACAAACAGTCTGAACCATTAAGTGCTGAACCATTCAGACATCTGAAACATTAAGAGGCTGAAACAAACAGCCCCTAAGGGAAGTTTCAACTTTTTTACACCACTTTAATATCATATTTCCCGTGAATATATACACGTCACATGAAATTATTGTTTGTTTTCTGCCAAGACACTTATTGCTTGTGTGTCTACGAGAAACATGGTATGAACGTGATGTTAAAAAATTGGTCTTCCCCTATGAAGAAAAGTACTCCATCCGTTCTTGATAACACATCCGCCCATATTTTTTGCACATCCCATAAAATACTTTTGCTCTACCTAAAATGTCTAAAATATCTTCAAAATAACTTCTTCCCGCAATAAACTATATAACGGGATGTAGTATTTTAGACATTTTAGGTGGAAGCAATTTTTTTTTTATAAAGTGTGCAAAAAATTAGGACAGAAGTGTTTTCAAAAACGGAGGGAGTAGAAAACTCAGAGGATTTTCATCACTGTTAGATTATTGTGCTATAATATAAACATTGGTTGTGACTGTAGTTGTTGGTAATTGGCAGTAACAAGTTGGCCTAGTCTCAATTAAGTTCAACGTTATATTGGAAAGTTACTATTGGGGCGTCTCAGAAAAGCGCATTTAATTAATTATGCCATTTGAACGCTGGAATGCGCTGAGGAGAGTCAACCGCCGCTGTACCCCAATTTTTGGTGATGAAAGCGCGCAACAAAACAACAATGTGCTATGCCTTGATGCCCTCAAACTTTTAATTCCCCACTCACTAGCTCCCGATGAGGCGTAGTTCAACGGTTGGTTGCGGTACGAGGGACAATCTTACAAAGCATCGGCCCTCTGCGAGTGCAAAAATACGGAACCCTGCCCTACACCGATTGACTGAGATTATAGTTCAATTTACATCTCTGAGGTAACTGCCCAACCAGTGCGGATGGACATCTTAAATCCCCACTCGCTCCATCTTTGTTAATTAAGGGAGCATAAAATTATGTTTGAGAACTAGAATTTATTTGAACTCTTGGATTTCAATTCCGAAATTTGGAGTTTCTTAATTTCAAATTACAAATGCTGTTTGAAAAATCACAAGAATTTAATTTCGGAATTTGAGTTTTGAAGTTGGTTGACAACTATTGGTATTTCATTTGATATGATTAATGAACAAAATATTACGGAGTACTAACATAAACTAAAATATATACTGTCCAAGTTTTTCATAAACAAACTTCATACAAATGCAAATTGTAATAACAAAGAATTAACACACTTATTTTGCAAATATCGGAGTATGTAATGGAAGGGGAGAATTCTAATTGTAACTCCTTTACATATAAATTTGAGACTCCTAAGAGCATCTCCAATCATATCATTTTAACTAGTTAAAAGTTATAATATAACTAGTTAAACACTTTTGTTCTTCTCCAAAGGGCATGCTTTATTTTAGCAAGTTTGCCAAAAAATAACTTTGGTTTGCTAAATATGACAAGTCCCTCAAAATTTAACTAGCCAATACTTAAAAATTAAAATGACAAATTATGGTTGGAGAATAAAGCAAAAAAGTGCTTGCTATATCACTATTCACTTGCTATAATGTAAAAATAGCAAATTAAAATAAGAAGCTTGGTTGGAGATGCTCTAAGTCTAAGAATTTGACATGTGTCTCTTTAAAATAATAACATGTGGCTCTTTAAAAAATGACATGTTCCAATTGTAAATGGTTAACAGATGGGGAAGGTGGGCTTGCTTTGTAAATTACAAGGGAGGGTGTGGATTTGTAATTGGTTGTGTTGTGTTTTAAAAAGAATGGTTCAAATATAAAATCTAAATCCTGTAATTAATGGCAAATCTCGAATTGAAATCTAAATTTAAGTTTCCAAACAAGCCATAAAGTGCTAGCACACAATGTCTAGTTTTTCGTCCCTTCTCTTCTCAACTACATGTAAAGTTGTTCTCAAATTGAATACTTAAATCTCGATAGCACACTTAGGGGTGTGCATTATTCGGTCCGGATTCAGACCGACTCGAAATCTAGTCAAAACTAGACCAGACCTGTCCAGACTGGTCAGGATCAGTCCCTTTCCGGTCCGGTCTGCGGTTCTCTAAAATCTCTTATTCAGGTTCTGGTCCAGTCCACCAGGTTTCGGTCTGGACCGGTGGGCCGGTCAAACTTTATTTTTTTATTTTTTTCTATATAATACTCCGTAATATAATATAATTAATGAGGTTTTCTTATATTTTGCTTGTGTTACAATAACTTTAAAACTAATTCAACGATACTCTTATTTTTTATCACAACTTTTTTAATAGCCAATTTAAATAAAATAGTAATTCTATTAGGCCCCGTTTGGTACACGAAATTCAAACTATCGAATTGGAATTGGGGGCTTCAATTCCAATTCTGGTGTTTGGTAGCACAAAAATAATGTGGATTTGGAATTCATAGTGCAAAAATTGAATTGGAATTGGCAGAATTCAATTCTATGGAATTGAATCCCATGGAATTTCATTTTCAATTCAATTCTAATTCCATCAATTCCGTATACCAAACGGACCCTTAATGTTTTTTTCTCATAAATTCTGTCACCGTATTTTAAAGATTAATTCAATGTTACATTTTTGTTTTATATCACAAAAAAATTGTGGGAAGAATGAAAGAACTTTTTAAACATTTTTTAACATCCTTTTAAAAACACAAAAATGTAAGATTTGAATATTATGTTGGGATGGATCCACAATTGTCTCTGAAGCATCTTTGTCCTCAGTATTTGTTGGGTTTTTTTAAGCGCGTAAGATACCGAAAAATATTGAGAACACCAGAAAAATGAGAGAAAAAACACAAGAAGAAAATATGAGAGAAAAATTATATTTCCACTATTTCAGGACAATATACAAAAAACTCTCCCCTGTTTACAAGACTAAATTTCAGACACTTATAAACAGATCTTTCCACATCCTATGGTCGGATGTATTTTTCCGAGTAACTAAAATCAGTTACTCTCTACACTCACCCACACTCACCAAGACCCCTTGATTTTCCCGGTGGTATTGTTGTGTAAAACTCCTCTATTTTCTCTCTACCTTGGTGGTGTGTAAAACCCACACACACACACTCTCTCTCTAACACACCTAATTATATAGGGAGTATCCTGCAACAATTCTCCAACCAAGAACAAAATGACAATGCATGGCCCATCAACACCACATCTTCACATACATTATACATGCATGCATGATACCCGTACCTTTTTTTCTTTCTTCTTTGTCTTCTTCTTTATTTTTTTATTCTTTTCTTTTGATTATTAATCATTATCCCAACAGTATTGTACGGAGAACTCTAGTAGTATTATCGTTGACTTTTAAGTTTATATTTTAAATGACATGGATGATTTAATTATAGTGTTGATACTATGTTAATAAAAAACCTTTAGGTTCCGTTTGGAACACAGAATTCAAACTATGGTAATAGAATTGTGGACAAGAATTCGAGTTCTGCTTTTTAGTATCACAAAAATATGTGGATTTGGAATTCGTAGTGCAAAAAATGAACTGAAATTAGAGAATTCAATTTCATCCAAATCAATTTTATAGAATTTGAACTTGTTAAAGGAAAGAAAATATTTGGTAGAATATTTGGAGATATTTGTGTATATATTATTTTTGGTAGCTTCCTTGTATAGGGTTGATTTCGTTTCCTTTTGTGATTAGGTTTCTCAATCTGTGAGAGCCTATATATACATGTCTACTTTGTAAATTGAACACAAGAAATCCAGAGAGAATTTCCTCCCAATTATTCTTTCATAATTCTTTCATGGTATCGGAGCCAAAACCCTAGAAATTTTCTACGACTACTGTTCACGATCGCCCGGCATGGCGTCCATCGATCGTTGCTCAGTTTTAGTCGGTTGTTGCTGTTGCCGGATAACGGAACGGTCGACCGTTGCTCTAGAACGGTCGAGCACGTCGACCGTCCCGTCGGCAGATTGTTTGATTGATGTTGTTGTTGCTTCGTCCGCCAACGCCGTACGCCACTCTGCTACCGCCATGGCCGATGAAGAACCAAGGAAGATGTTTTTCTCGCTATCATCGTGTGTTTCTAGCTTGAAGCTTTCAGGTATTCCTGTGTCACCGCGGTGGATTATAGATACTGGGGCATCAAATCATATGACTGGTGATATTTCGTTATTGTATGATGTTGTGGGAATATCACCATGTGAGATTGGTTTGCCCAACGGGAAAAGAATTGTTTCTGTCCAATCGGGGAAGATTAAATTGACAGAAACATTAATTCTACATGATGTTTTATATGTCCCCACTTTGAGTTGCCATTTAATCTCTGTGTCACAATTGACAAGGGATTCGAATTGTGAGGCACGTTTTGCCAACAATAAGTGTATACTACAGGATCTGAATTTGAAGACAGAAATTGGTATGGGTGAGCAGGAAGGAGGACTTTATTACTTTAAGGAGCCTGAAAAGAAGATGGTGTGCAGTGCGAAAAAGGAGAGTAAGTTTGATCTTTGGCACAAACGACTTGGACATCCTTCCTCTCATGTTTTGTCTCTTGTTCCTGAAGTTGGAACAAGTAAGAGAAGTCACAGTTGTTGTGACATTTGTTTACGTGCTAAACAGACTCGTGGGAGTTTTCCTATAAGTTTTTATCAATCTGTTGATAAATTTGATATGATACACTGTGATTTATGGGGACCATATAGGACTCCAAGTCTTGATGGTTCTACAATGTTCTTGACTATTGTGGATGATTTTTGGCACTGTTTTTAAACAATTCTGTGCTATGGTAGAACGACAATTCGGGAAGAAAATAAAGTGTGTTCGCAGTGATAATGGCACAGAATTTGAATATCTAAATGAATATTTCCAGGAGCAAGGAATTATTCATGAGACGTCTTGCGTATCTACTCCACAACAGAATGGGAGAGTAGAACGCAAGCACCGACACATTTTGAATGTGGGTCGGGCTTTGAGGTTTCAGGCTGGTCTTCCGATTGAGTTCTGGGGAGAGTGTATACAGACCGCCGCACATCTGATCAATCGCACACCGTCGTCTTTGCTAGGGGGGTCACACCATACGAGAAGATTTATGAAAAGCCCCCCTCTTTGGCTCATATTCGTGTTTTTGGATGCAGATGCTATGCTCATAACTTGAAAAGGAATGGTGATAAATTTGCACCAAGAAGCAATCCTGGAATATTTGTTGGATATCCACAAGGGAAGAAGGGATGGCGTATTTACTACCCGGACACTGGGGAAATCAAGGTGTCCCGGGATGTTGTATTTTGTGAAGATATTTTCCCTTTCTTGACTCCTACAGGTGCTTCTCTTGATACAGGAACCACAAATGAGGTTAGCTCTTATGATGAAGATGAAGAACTGCAGACGGAATAACAAATGGACCGTTCCAGGAGGGACAGTCGACCGGAGGAAAGCAGCAGAGCTGACCGGCTACAGACGGTCGACCTGATGGACCGTTCCGATGCCCACGGTCGACCGTCAGAGAGGCAGAATGACGGATCCCTAGGAGATGACCGAACGGTCGATCTGGTGGACCGTCCTGATATCCACGGTCGACCGTTCGAGAGGCAGAATGACGGTTCTTTGGGAGATGATCAAACGGTCGACCGTGATGAGGAAGACGGTCGACCGCGTCCGAGGCAGAAAGTTAGCGATCCAGAACAGCTCCAAACGGTCGACCCCGTGGACCGTTCCACGGACGGCAGTCGACCGTCCCTTCCCAGCCAGCGGTGGAGAACTTGGGACGTGGTCAGCGTGAGAAACGTCCAAATGTACGCCTTGCTGATTATGTTACCCATGTGGTTGGACCATATGTCGGGGAGAAATGCAAATATCATCTCTCGTCGTATGTCACATATGAGAAGTTTTCTCAGAAACATAAGTGTTTTCTCAGTGCACTTGATGCTGAAGTGGAGCCCACGAGTTTCAAGAAGGCATTCCAGGATGAACGATGGAGGAAGGCTATGAGAGAGGAGATTGATGCACTGGAGGCTAATGGGACGTGGTCTCTTGTCTCTCCTCCACGCCATAAAAAGCCCCTTGGTTGCAAATGGGTATATAAGATCAAGCGCAAGTCCGATGGAAGTGTGGAGAGATATAAGGCTAGACTTGTTATACTTGGCAATCATCAGGTTGAAGGACTTGACTACAAAGAAACATTTGCTCCTGTAGTCAAGTTGACCACTGTGAGAACGCTTTTAGCAATTGCAGCAGTTAAGGGGTGGGAATTGCATCAGATGGATGTTCACAATGCATTTCTACACGGAGATCTTCAGGATGAGGTGTATATGAGATTGCCACCTGGTTTCTCAAATTCGTCTAATGTGGTGTGCAAACTCAAGAAGTCTTTGTATAGCTTAAAGCAAGCTCCAAGGTGTTGGTTTGCCAAGTTGTCTAGAGCCTTGAAACGCTATGGGTTTGTCCAATCTGTTGCTGATTACTTCTTATTTTCTTTCGTTGGAAAGAAAGGAGTCATACATGTTTTGGTTTATGTTGACGATTTGATTATTGCTGGAGATAATACAGAGATGGTAAGCAAGTTCAAAGCTTATCTCGGAGATTGTTTTCATATGAAGGACTTGGGAACACTGAAATACTTTCTTGGCATTGAGGTGGCGAGGAGCACATCTGGGATTTTTCTCTGCCAGCGAAAGTACGCCTTAGATATCATCACTGAGGCAGGGTTGTTAGGTGCCAGGCCGTTGGGTGCCCCGATGGAGCCAAATCATCACTTGGCTCGTTCTCAAGCCCCGTTTCTTGCAGATCTAGAGCCATATCGACGGTTGGTAGGAAGGTTAGTCTATCTCTCCGTTACACGACCAGAACTTTCTTACGCCGTCCACACTTTAGCACAATTTTTGAAGGAACCAAGGGAGGATCTGTGGTCTGCGGCCCTTAGAGTTGTTCGTTATTTGAAAGGATGTCCGGGTCAGGGCATTTTTCTGTCAGCAGAGAGTAGTCTTCAACTCACAGGATGGTGTGATTCGGACTGGGCAGCATGTCCTTTGACGAGGCGGTCACTGACAGGGTGGTTTGTGCAGCTTGGAGACTCGCCTGTCTCATGGAAAACAAAGAAGCAGTCGACGGTGGCTCGTTCGTCTGCTGAAGCAGAGTATAGAGCTTTGGCGGTTCTTACATGTGAGTTGAAGTGGTTGAAGAATGTATTGCGGTGTTTAGGGGTTGAGCATAAGAACCCCATGACGGTCCGGTGTGACAGCACGGCAGCACTTCACATTGCTGCTAATCCGGTTTTCCACGAACGCACGAAACACATTGAGATTGATTGTCACTTCGTTCGTGATGAGCTCTTGCGAGGAGAGATTCGTACACTTCATGTGCCTACTACGCATCAGCTTGCAGACATTCATACAAAGGCACTCGGAAAGTCACGTTTGGAGTTTCTTCTTCCCAAGTTGGGCATTTCGTTACTACATGCTCCAACTTGAGGGGGGGTGTTAAAGGAAAGAAAATATTTGGTAGAATATTTGGAGATATTTGTGTATATATTATTTTTGGTAGCTTCCTTGTATAGGGTTGATTTCGTTTCCTTTTGTGATTAGGTTTCTCAATCTGTGAGAGTCTATATATACATGTCTACTTTGTAAATTGAACACAAGAAATCCAGAGAGAATTTCCTCCCAATTATTCTTTCATAATTCTTTCAGAACTCCCAATTCAATTCCAATTCCATCAATTATGTGTACCAACGAACCTGAAATTGCGATAACAAATTGAAAGTTTTTGTTGGCCACTGTATCATACTCAATAGAATTATATGCATAAATGGTTCTCGTGATCTTTAAATGGTAAATAGTCCTTAAACTTTTAAAAATTGTGAGAGTCCCTATGGTAAAAAACAGGAAACACGCAAACCATGAGCATACGATGCAAAAAAGTGAAGCTTGTAACAAAATAAAGAAACTAATCTGGTAAAATGGCCCTCATCTTCGTGGTTAAAAGCAGGAAATTAGCCTTGAATAAAGCTACATCAAGAACAATTTAATGTCGAGCTCATTTAAAACATTGTACCATTGTTGAAAGGCAAAATTGACAATAATACTCTGAGAAATTGCAGATTTTACATAAATACTTCCAAATTTGTTTATTTACGGCATTACTCCCACATTTTTCTTTTATTTACATCATTACTCCCAGATTTGGTAGTGATCATTAGTGTTACTTGAATGTGCCTTTTTTGCGCTAAGTGAGCAGTTAAAATGCAGACATGTATTTTTTTCACTCTAATATACCAAATTCACCTCAACTTATTCTCTCCATCGCCTTTCTCACGTCTTAGTAAGCCTAATCATTACCCTTATTTCCCATCACTTTTTAAAAAAAACCAGATTTCAAACTTCCTAAATCTTTTTAATGTTTAACATCAAGTCTGTTCATATTAATTTAATTTGAATTCAATAAAAAAAGATGAAGAACCCCGTTTGAAAAGACGCGCCCGAGGAACACTTATGATGAAGCAATTGCGGAGTAATGACGTAAATAAGACAAATGTGGGAGTAACTGTGTAAATAAACAAATTTGGAAGTATATTTATGTAAAACCTATAATTTCTGGGAGTATTCCTGTGAATTTTGCCTTGTTAAAAAAGATCACAATGAAAAACATGAAGTTGTGACAACCGAAACAAAAGATAGAAGACATTGTACTATGGTTCAAGCTAACACATCACAATTAAAATTCCAGATTAGTTTTTCTATTGTAACATGCTTCAAATCTTTGCATAATATGGCGTGTTCTGCGTGCTTCACGTTTTCCTTAAAGAAATGACTAATTATACAACATAACGGTTTTTCGATCACAGGGACTATTTCACAACTTTTTAAAGTTCAAATGCTATTTATGCACTTAGGTAAGACATCGGTGACCATTATTTATGCATATAACTCTACTCAATAATAGTATCTAGATGAATAGGTGTTCACAAATAACGAGTACTAACACAAATTCAATAGTCTCCAAGATTTTGTTTAGAATAAATATTATTTGGAAACATAATTTTTATGAGCAAGAAAGTAAAGAAAGAATGAAATGAAAAGTGTATACAACAACAAAGAAACATCAAACTTCTTTCAGTCAACCATTTTCAACCTCTGACATATAATTAAATAAAATATATATTGAATATTAATTAGATAAAATAATATTTTAAAAATATCTTCTATAAATTTAATAAAATTATTCGTGTATCAATATCTAGTATCATACTCCGTATTTATTTAATTTGAGGTCAAAATTTATTGAACAAAAAAAGTTAATAATGGATAAATATTCTTGAGACGAAAAGAGTACATACCAACCCATCATATACATAGCCCCGTGCAATTCCAGTTGGTATACACATGTAGAATATTCCAAGCCATGAGGTTTTTCGTTAAAAAGAGAAATTAAAGCAATCAAGAATTAAACACTTTCGACCATTTAAAGGTTTTGAATAAAATGTTACTATGGAATTCTGGGCCTTAATTTATTTCTTAAATTGTGTCCTTTATTTTAAAATAAATGCACACTCTTGACTTGGTAACAATGACTGCATCAGGGATGTAAACCACTTATCAAAGAAATACTTTTATACTTTCTCAGCTTCATACTATTTATTCACTTTTAACTTTTTTCAATCAAAATTGATAAATTTTGACCCAATCTTTTTAAGTTCAGGCGAAGGTTTATTGAAAGGGGGGAAAGACAACACAGCTGGAGAGGAAAGGCCAAGCCTCTTGTGTAGGAGAGAAGCGTGGTCGATACGGAGAGCGGATATAGTAGCACGAGGCTGGAAAACATAGACTCCATTGCTTGTGTTACCCCGTCAAATCTCCACCATTGAAGCTTGGTCCTGCAACTCACACCAACGATCATCAAAAATTACACGATAATTGTTGGCTCGCACAAGGCAACCAACCAAAATCAAATTACACCTCAAAGTCAGAACGAACAAAACATTCCGATGAACAAAAGTGGGGGTGAACCGGACAATCCCACTAGTTTTGGCCACCACACGAGATCCATCTGGGAGAGTTATAACACAAAGAGATATCGAAACAACATCCAAAAGGCAAGAAAAAGTACCCGTCATATGGTGCGACGCACCACTGTCAACAAACCAATCATTAGAAGTAGACTGTGGAACACCATTTAAAGTCCCATGAGACAACGAGGTGGGGCATAGAGAGAAGATGACACACCTTATCCGAAGACAAGGTAGCCGCGGGTGTCCTAGTTTTGTCGCGGCTGACTTGCGGCTAGGAACCCGACTCCATGGATGCTGGCCTAGACGTGCCCTCGTTCGCAGTGTCGCCACTGTCACGGCCTCCACGATTGCCTGAGCGACCACCACTTCGTCCAGACCGGCCACCACGCCCGCCGCCTCTACCACAGACGGGCAACCCAATAATTTGATAGCACATGTCCACCATGTGTCTGGATTTCTCACAGTGTGTACATTGATAGGTAGCAGGAGGTAGCATGCGGCTTGCAGAAAATGCCATAACGCCAGTGGAGTGATCTCGAGCCCAAACAATCGAGTGGTGGCACTCCTCACGTGTAATCAAAGATTAGGCTCGACTAATGTCTGGCAGAGGTTCCGTTCCTAAAATATGAGAACGATTATACCCATACTGTTCGTCATCCAAACCAAGAAGAAAATTATGAGTTTTCTTGTATTCAACATCCGCGCGTATCAAGGCTGCGGCTGCACACTTACAACCAAAAGTGGGATCTTTCGTCCCATACAATTGATTCCACAACATAATAAATTGATTATAGTATCCCACAACAGATTGCCCCTTCTTCCGTAAATTATGCAACTCCATTTTCAACTGGTGAACGCGTAGCCCGTTCGACCCTCCATAGAGAGACTTCAAGTCCAACCACATGTCATGTGCAGTGGAATGGGACACAATGCTCGGCTGAACAGACTCATCAGCGCTTTTCACAATCCATGCAGAGATGATCCAATTGTTCTCCTCCCAAGCAGCATACTCGAGTGGATCCAAAAACCACACGCTAACAAAAAAATTGCTTTTCCACGTCCCTTCAATGTGTTACAAATCGCTTTCTCCCACGTGTATATATATATATATATATATATATATATATATATATATATATATATATATATATATATATATATATATATATATATATATATATATATATATATATATATATATATATATATATATATATATATATATATATATATATATATATATAACTACGTAAAGAGTTTAGCCCAACACAAATAATAAATACAAGGGGCCCAAATACAATACACGACCCATACAACTCGCTAACATTCTTCTTAATTGTTCAAGTTTTTCTTTTATTTTTATTAAACAAATCTTCCCATTTTTAAAATTTTCTTGTTTGATGATTTTCACATGCAAGCACAAAACTTCCACTCACCCCTTTTGCATTTTAGTTCAATTTTTTTAATTTTATTTTATTAAGCAAATCTTCCAGTTTTTTTTAAATCTTCGAAGGAATAAAAAAGTTACATAGTATTTGGAGCTTGCGATTACAATGGATTTGTAATTTTTTTATCAGAATGAATTGGAATGAGATGCATAAACAAGATGTGTCAAATTCATTCTTTCCCGTCCCCTGCCTTGACAAAAAAAGGAAATATTTGACCTTACCTTCCCCTTCCCAACCAAACAAGCTGAATGAAAGCTCTTTCATTCCCTTTCAATCCCATCCCATCCTTCCCCTCCTCTCCCCTCCTCCCACCAAACAAACCTTTAGAAAAGTATTTTCATTGATCACACATCTTGAAAGTTTATTAAAATCTAAAAATTCCTAATCATAATCCGTATTCAAAACAATGATTTGTATTCGTAAAAATGAATAAAAACACTAATAGTTATTAGCATTTGAAAGTAAAATGAATACAAATGCTAATATCTATATATTCAATTCCGTACTTTCAAAAATATATTTGAATTCAACTTAAATATATTCAGATTCAACTTCTTTCTAATATGAGTACAATAAATATTGTTGATTTTATTGTTTTCTGCAATATAGTGTTGTAGAGGTGCTAAATAAAAGTTTTTGAAACTATTGGTAATTTTAGTGTAATCAATTTTTTTATGTTATTTTATTTGATTTAGATCAAATGAGAAATATAATCGACATAGTTAACAACTTTTTCGACCTGGAGTGCAGCCTCGTTCAAAAAAATTACAAATTCGTATTTGAGTCCTAGTGGAAGGCAACCCTAGTGAGATTGAAGGACTAGAGCCCCTAGATGGGGTTGAGCTGCCATGTCATATAAAACGAAATCCTTCAAAATTTTGTAAACGAAGTCCAAAGTAAAGCAACATTGGAATGTTTAAAAGAATACATTTGGATATGTAATTTACCTATGATCCAGCATCCTTTGTGAAAAGGCATGAAACATTCAAAATCGAATCTTTAGTATCAAACGATCAAATGTTACGCTATTAAATGCAAAGTTTCACGCAATAAGCGTGGAACTCTATGTTTAAAAAAATAAATGTCGTATACATTTAAATATTTTGCATATAGTTGTGTTGTTTTTCAAAAAGACGTGTCTGACCAATTTTTGCTCTCGCTATATATTGTAAGTTCATCGGGGCGTAGCAGGAATAACCAATTAAGCTACGCAAACAAATCAACCAACTATGCTGCAGAGAAGATACGACATCACTGTCACGGTAACAGATGTCATACAATGTGTTATAACACTTTCTCCGCCACAAGCACACACAGAAGCTTTAACTATAAGATGCGTAAAAAAAATATCATATATGTTTACGCAGTTCGGAGAACTCTCCTACATCTACGGGGCCCACGTCCATGTAATAGCCCTCCACTAAATCACTAGATGCAAGTTACATCGGTATATAACAACATGATGAGACACACTTCTCCGAATTGTTATGACAAAACTTCTAATCTAGGATTTCTAACCCGTACCCTGTACAGATCTGCGTCGGGTATCACATCTCCACCGAGATCGCGAGGACAAACGTGTTAGCAGCCTACTCATTCAACTTTAGTTCATCTCCTAGACATCACGATCTGTTTGGCGTTGAAGATCTCCTCCTTCATGTAGATCATAACCTTCTTCACGCATGGGAAGCTCCGGGACGCGACGAGAACGCTCTACATCAGTGTATATTCTTTATTTTCCCTCTCGGTCGCTCCAAGTAATTCCCAGGGACCTGGTGCGTTTTTATAGGCTAATTTTAACACAATCCTAGTAGGAATAGGTTAGTAGAAGTTGGCTTGAACTCAACTTCCTTAATCTTGATCCACAAATAGCCTAAAAAGTTAGTATTCTTTAATAAGTGCAGCTGGAGTTATTATCATGTAGTCACAATCCCAATAGGTCTCTAATTCAAATTGCAGCTTAAAATCCCGTGCTCAGACTTATGATCTCGAACAGTGTGTTGCAGCATAGTGTTGTAGCATCTTCTGTGTCAACTTCAAAAACTGCAATAACTTTAGAAGTCTAAATAAAATAAACCTCTCCTAACAAATAGAGGTTTCTACCTAGTAAAACACCTAACAAATATGAGATTCTATTTTTCCAAAAGATTAGCCAACACAATGGAACTAACAATATCCCCCTTTCGCAATTTTTTGGCAAAATACATCGTGCACCATGCGTGTAAAAGATTATAGCATCTTTTAAGAACTAAGCCTTTTCTCCCCTTTTTGACACAAAATTTGCCAATCTTATTTAGGGTAAAAAAGAAAAGTAATACCAAGTTCTTTTAAGATCATTCAACAATAACAAGCGCAAAACAAATAAAATCTACCATTAAGATCCATCCACATGTTTCCCATCTGAATTTTATGCTGGAGCTCCCTCCCTTTTTGCAATTTACTCTCCCTCGGGATATGCATCATAACCACATCTTGCTTCATAAAGTGTGATAAATCTTTTTCGGATCATCATGAATGTTTGCAACGAACCACCCAAAGATCAAGCTAATAACTTCAGCTAAACTGCTCCGATACCAATTGTAAGTTTATCGGGGCGCAACGGAAATTACCAATTAAGCTAGGCAAACAAATCAACCAACTATGCTACAGAGAAGATACTGCATCACTGTCACAAACAGCCTAAAGAGTTGGGATTTCTTAACAAGTACAGCTGAAGTTATTATCATGTAGACACAATCCCAATAGATCTCTAATTCAGATTGCAACTTAAAATCTCGTGCTCAGACCTCTGATCCCGAATAGTGTGTTGCAGCATCGTGCTGTACCATCTTCTCTATCAACCTCAAAAACTGCAGCAACTCTAAAAGTCTAAATAAAATAAACCTCTCCCAACAAATAGAGGTTCCAACCTAGTAAAACACCTAACAAATATGGGATTCTATTTTGCTAAAAGATTAGCCAATACAATGGAACTAACATATATTGAGTCTAGGGTATGTTTGAGATATACAGAACTTCCATACTCATTCTAGATACCAACATTTTATCTGATTAAGGTATTTTGGTATACCTAATATGAAAGCGATCAAGCAATTCATTAAATCTATCAAATCATCTTCACGTCATCTATACCAACCTTTACTATGGCTTCTACGCAACGTCGCTTATCCTCCAAATGCCCAACAAAAACAAAAATGATGGCTCATTTTATTTTTAGGCAATAGTAGTTATTAATTTTGTACAAATTCATATGATGTGTTTGGCAAACAAAAGAGATACGGATTCTGATATCTCCAAGGATCAAAGCCTTTTTTGGTGTTTGATGAAGTTAAAAGAGATGTCAAATTTGATACCTCCATATATCATAAATCTTCCCAAAGAAGAGTTTCGATATCTCTCAAATGTGAGAGATATCAATACGAAGGCTTTGATATCTCTTTCAACTGTTGGTCATTCCCCGCCACCATGTTACCATTATCATCGCCAACCGCCCTGTGGTCGATCACCCAAATCTATCACTAATTAAATCATGATTTTGAAATTCTACAAATAATTTCATTTTAGATTTTAAAACCCATTTTATTTTTCTCGATTTTTAAACTCATATACTTCCAAACTTCACCTAAAGACATCTAATATTGACAATTTATATGGTGTGTATACTTCTCGATCCTGAAATACATTATGGTCCCGTTTGGTACATGGAATTCAAACTATGGAATTGGAATTGGAGACTTCAATTCCAATTCTGGTGTTTGGTAGCACAAAAATTATGTGGATTTGGAATTGATAGTGCAAAAAATGAATTAGAATTGACAGAATTCAATTCTATGGAATTGAACCTCATGGAATTTCAATTCCAATTCCACCAATTCCTTATACCAAACGGACCCTATATATTTTCCTTTGAAATTTCTGTATGTATGACTACTTACTCATAAAGTACATAATGTAGACCACATATTCTTCAATCGAGCTAAATTATTAAAATTTGATCAATTTAAAGTATAGAGTAATACAAAAATATACAAGAGATGCTTTTCAATCATTATATTTTTCAAATCATATTTTTTGTTTTACTCAAGTGCATTAATGTTTTGGTGATATAGTATAAGAAATAATGTGAGTTAAAAGGTTCAAATCTGATTTTGGTCCATCATTTTCGATACTGTTTGAATATCACTTAAATACAATTCAAGTACAAATCTATTTTAAATTCATTTAAAATCCAAATTCGAATTCGTACTTGTTAATTTATTTGGGTTGGCCCCAACATAATAGTAATGGTTTGACCCTCAACCCAACACCCATTTACTCAAGCCCACCGTATGTTCCTTAACCATTTACTCGATCGTCTTCATCATCATCATCTTCTTCTTCTTCTCCCCAGTTCGATCAAGAACGTAACCATGCAGTCAACGCAGATGAGGATATGGTGCCTCAAAGATTTGAGGAATAATTATCCACTAGTGACAGGTAATTAATTAATTAATTGATTACGAGTAGCTTTCATTAATAATTCACACTTTCCTTCAAATTAAACTTTCTTTGTTCAGTCTCATACTTTCTTTATGTGAATACCTACCCTTTATTTCATTTTTCCCCCTTTGAGATAAAAGATTAAATATTTCAATTCTCTGATATTAAATTACAACCCTTTTCTAGCTAATTCATCTTTTGCTCTTTTCTTTCTTTCAAAACTTCATCTTTACCCTCAAGAAGAAAATAAAAAGTAGTAGTAGATTATACATAGTAGTTCGTTAAACTCTGTTATAAATTAATCAGGTATCTGCACATAGCTAGTCATAAATCTAAACAGCTAAATGATTCAACAAAGTAAATATATATAAATATAGGGCTGCCGTTTGTACATAATAATTAATCAATTTAAGATAGGGGAAAAAGTGATTCTTAATTAGCTTACGAGACTCCATGTCGTATACACGCCACCCTTTAGTGCTGGTAGGGTACCCAAGGAATACACACTTAGTGCTCGGTGGGGCAAATTTATCCGACGAGACAGTTCAAACAGCAGTTCAATTTTTTTCTTCCATGGAGTAGGTAAGTCGAGTCTAGGAATTAGATTTACCCAAGTACAAGGCTCTTTATGCCTTTGCTTTTGTAGCATTCTTAGGGCTATTTTATTCCGATGCGTTATTTCGACTACCTTATTGTACTATAGTTTGTGTTCGTGTGAAAGATCAACGAGATTGAGAAAGAAATTTTGCTAACATAATAATCTCAGTTTGTTCGTGTGATTGCTTCACACACGTGAGCGAAATTCGGAAGAATAGACCAAATTCTATTTGTATTGCCTTTGTGTTGCTGATTTTTTTCTCTAGTTTTTTAATTCTCTTTTGTGGGATTTTTCTCCTTTGTGGTGACTTTTTGATTAATTTTCTCTTGTGTGGATATGTCTACTATGAATCAATATGCTTTGATTCCTTTCAATGGAAACACTAATTTTAGTATTTGGAAACAAAAATTGAAGTGTGTTCTTATTCATCAAAAAGTATATATGGTTGTTTGTGATTTATATCTAGAAAAAACACACTAAAGAGAAAAGAGTTGAAATGAATGAAATTGTTTGTTCCATAATTTACTTGAACTTGACTGACTCTTTGATTAGAATAGTTGGTATTTTGGAATGTGTTAAAGATCTCTAGAATAAACTTGATGAACTTTATACCGAAACTTCATTGCCAAATAAGATTTTCTTACTTGAAAAATTTTTCAAGTTTAGATCAGACATGTATAAAGACTTTGAAGATAATCTAGATGTTTTCACCAAACTGATTTCTGATATTAAATTAACCGGTGTTAAACATATTGATGATTACACCCCTATAGCTCTTTTAAATGTTATTCTTGATTTCGAGAGTGGTGTTAAATCTGCAATTAAATATGGTAGGGATAATATTACTCTTGATATTGTTGTGAATGGTTTAAGAGTAAATTGTTAGTTCCATGGTGTTGGCTAATTTTTTGGCAAAATAGAATCCCATATTTGTTAGGTGTTTTATTAGGTAGAAACCTCTATTTTTAGGAGAGGTTTATTTTCTTTAGACTTCTAGAGTTGCTGCAATTTTCGAGGTTGACACAACAGATGCTACAACATGATGCTGCAACACACTGTTCGGGATCAGAGGTCCGAGCAAAAGATTTTAAGTTGCAATCTGAATTAGAGACCTATTGGGATTATGACTACATGATAATAACTCCAGCTGTACTTGTTAAGGAATCCCAAATCTTGTGGATCAAGATTAAGGAAGTTGAGTTCATTCCAACTTCTATTAACTTATTCCTACTAGGATTGTGTTAAGAGAAACCTATAAAAACGCAACAGGTCCCTGGGAATTACTTAGAGCGCTCGAGAGGGAAAACAAAGAATATACGCTGATGTAGAGGGTTCCCGTCGCATCCCAGAGCTTCCCTTGTGTGAAGAAAGTTACGATTTACATGAAGGAGGAGTCCTACAACGAAAAATAGATCGTGACAATCAGGAGATGAACCAGAGCTTAAGGAGAGGGCTGCCAACACGTTTGTCCTCGTGATCTCGGTGGAGATGTGATAGCCGAAGCGGATCTATACAGGGTACGGGTTAGAAATCCTAGATTAGAAGTTTTGTCATAACAATTTGGAGAAGTGTCTCATCATGTTGTTATTACTTCTCTCTTCTCCAACGACGTTAGCAGCTATCAGTGCACGTCATACTTCTCTCTTCTCCAACGACGTCAGCAGCCACCGGCACACGTCAGACTTGTCTTTTCTCCAACGACGTGAGCAGCTACCGGCGCACGTCCGACTTCTCTCTTCTCAAAGTTTCCAGTTTCCAGCTAGTGTCCAAGCTTTCTCTTGCTTCAGCCAGAGTTCAGCTTGAGGGGGGATGTTAGACAATAAAACTAATATTACTTCTGGTAGTGTTGGTTATGGTAGTGTTTCATTATTAGTCAGCTTCCTAATCCTATTTGTAGTAGATGTTGTATGTTAGTTAGTTTCCATTCTCTATTCCTAGTTGTGTTAGGAATCTCTCCTATATATACTCTATCATGTACTTCATAATTTAATGAGCAATATTATTATTCTAATATTTCAACATATGTACCGATGTAACTTGCATCTAGTGATTTAGTGGAGGGCTATTACACGGACGTGGGCCCCATAGATGTAGGAGAATTTGCTCCGAACTGCGTAAACATATCTGGTGTTATTTTTTACGCATTTTTAAGTTACAACATTCTGCCTATTAGGTGCTGTAACGCCCTCTGCATCATCTGCTTCTGTGTGTGCTCGTGACGGAGATGTGTTATAGCACACTCTCTGTCATTTGTTTTTGTGACAGTGTTGTAATATCTTCTCTGCAGCATAGTTGACTGATTTGTTTGCATATCCGCTGCGCCCCGACAAACTTACATAAAGAACTAGAGTTGAAAAATTTTAAGTGATAAAAGTTCTAGGGAGGTTATGCATGTAATGGGTAGAACTTTGAATAAGTCTCAACACCATAAACATGCTAACAATGATAACTCAAACATGAGAGAATTCAACGAGGGAAGGGCTAAGTCTAGATCCAAATCTAAAACAAGAAAATGATACAATTATAATGAATATGGTCACCTTAGTAATAATTGTCCTTAGCCTAAGAAAAATCAGCAAAAAAGTCATGATAATATGGCTAGTGAATTAAACAACTTTGGTGATGTATTAATGATCAAAGATTATGCTTATTTGTACTCTGTACTATCTGATTATCTATGTGAATCTGATTGGCTAGTTGATTCTGCTTGCACTTTTCATATGTCACCATTTAAAATCTTTTTTTCAAACTATCAAGTGATAATGCTATTGTGTCCATGGCTAATGAAAAGAAATTCAAAGTTATTGAAATTGGAGATATGTGTCTCAAATTTAATTTTGGGTTTATTGTGAACTTAAAGAATGTTAGACATATGCCTAATTTATCCTATAATTTGCTTTCTTGTGCATCTCTTGAAAATGAGGGTTTTGAGGGAAAATGGGGAAAGAGTGTTATGAAAATCATGAAGGACTTGAAGTATTGCATAAAGATGGGCATTTCGGTAGTGATAAGCTTATACACGTTCCTTTATGTGAATCTTGTGTGCTTGGAAAGCAAACCCGAGTTAGTTTTCCTAACCCAAATCCTGTTACTCGAACTAAGTGGTCGGATGTGCTTGAATATTTGCATGCCGATGTGTGGGGTCCTACGAGTGTTGCCACTCACAAAGGAAACCAATATTTTCTTTCAATTATTGATGATTATTCTAAGAACATTTGGGTCTTACTCTTGTGCCAAACCTAAAAATTGTTCTCTTGTGGACTGTAAGTGGTTTTCAAAGTTAAACAAAAATCTAAAAATGTTAGGTTTAAGGGTAGACTTGTGGCTAAGGGATTTACTCAAAAAGAGGGAATATATAATATAGAAACTTTTTCTCCTGTTGTCAAATCTACCACAATTAGAATTATGTTGTCTTTAGTAATATAATTAGGTATTAAAACAGATGGATGTTACTACTGCTTTCTTGCATGTGGATCTTGACAAATATATTTTTATGCACCAACTTGAAGGATTTATTGATCCTAAGTTGCCTAATCATTTATGTTTGTTGAAAAAGGCTTTGTATGATTTAAAATACGGAGTAATCACCTAGGCAATGTTGCATTAAATTTGATAATTGAATGAAAAACTTTGGTTTTAAGAGAAGTAATGTTGATCATTGCTTGTATTTTAAGAATATTTTTTCTGTTCCTATTTTCCTTCTCCTCTATGTGGATGATATGCTAATTATTAGTCCTAGCTTAAAGTCTATTAAGAATGTTCAAAGTTATCTCTGCAAAAATTTTGACATGCAAGATTTAGGAGATGCTAGAAAATACTTGGAATGAATATTGTTAGGGAAAGAAAGAAATCTATTCTTGTTTTAAAACAAATTTCCTACATTGATAAGATTTAAGTAAATTTGCTATGTCTGGTGTTAAACCTGTGGATATTCCTTTAGCTACTCACTTTGTGATGAGTAAAGATATGTGCCTAATACAAAGTCTAAAATTAATTAAATAAAAACTGTGCCTTATTCGAATACTATTAGTTCTGTGATGTATCTTATAATTAACACTAGGCCTGATATTGCTTATGTTGTTAGCTGTTTGAGTAGATACATGTCTAATCCTAGTATGGCTCATTGGAATGCTTTAAAATGACTTTTGAGGTACTTAAAATCTACTAGAAATGTTGGCTTAACTTTTTCAAGAAGTGATAAAAGTGTTAAATTGATTGTCTATGTGGATTATAGGTATTTTGTCTGAAATATGCTTGTTTGATAAGAATGTGTTTATGTTTTCAAATAGTCAATCTCCCATTCAACTATGCAAAAATCCCGTTTTTCATGATAGAACAAAATATATTGATCTTAGGTTTCATTTTATTAGAGTCATAGTTGAAAAGCGCATTGTCATGCTGGAGAAAATTCCTACGGAGTCTAATCCAGCTGACATGGGTACTAAGTGTTTGCCTGTAGAAAAATTTACCTTATGTCAATAGATCTTAAACCTATTTCTGTGATTGTGTGTTGATCTTTTTGTGGTTTATTTTTCATTTGTTTCTTTTTTTGTCTTTGCAACTTCTTTTCTCTTTTGTTCTTTGAACTCGAGGACCCAATGGTAGAGTTTGTCTTTTTGTGAGTTTTTTTGGCATGCTTCGCGAACGTGTCCCAGTCTTCGTGACTTGAGAGTACTTTGTGAACTCTCCAACACTACGTGTGTTCCATTTGTTGATTACATAATTGGTGGTTATTTGGATATGACGAGTCCCGCGATTCTTTGTCAATTATGTGCATTACTTTGGGCCAATGATGGAGATTCTTAATTTATTTTGGTTGGTCCAAACATATTAATAATGTTTTGATCCTCAACGTAGCAGCCCATTTACTCAAGCCTATCCTCTATTCCTTAATATAATTAAGCTTTCTTTAATTACCTCCCTAGTCTCTAGTATAGATATAGTGATGGTGTGTGCTTGTGTTTCACCGTGCAAAAGAGAGAGAAAAAAGAGTGTCCTTTGTGTGAGTTTATCCGTTCTATGTGTTCATCTCTGTTCTTCTCCACTTCTTTGTGAGTGGAGTGTGGCGAGGGTGGATTGGGGTGTTGTTCTTTTTTATTCTATAGTAGTACACAATTACGGACCAATTTTACGAGTGACCTGAGCTTCATCGAAATAAATAAATACACATAACAGTGCTAAAAAATATTTTATAAAATACAAATTAAAATATTATAATATTCAATTTAATATTTTTGAACTTCCCCCCTAACTTGAGTGGTAGGAAATAACTCGCCAAGTTCATTGAGAAGTTCATTCAGGTTCGAGCCCTAACCAAGGCAAAAGTTTTAACTCTTAGTGCGTCATTAAGCTGAAAAAGATATAGACAGATACTATAATGGAACTGATTTAATAGCGCTAAAAAAATACTCCCTCCGTCCTATAATGATCTTCCCAGAGCACTATTCCAACTTCACGGGAATTTATATTTATTTGTGTTTTTTCATGGCCTATATGATAAAATAAAATATTCTTGCCACCACTTGTTTTGTTGAACTTTTGGTGTAGTTTTTAAATATGTATGTTTTATTTTTTATTTCTATACCAATATTTAAATAAAATAGATTGAAAAAACTTGAGATTTTTCTTCATTTTGCGAACCGGGAAAATCATTATAGGACGGAGGGAGTATTCAACTTGATAGTACAAATATTTTGTGTCAATATATAATATCAAAATATAGGTGTATATGATAGACATAGGTGTAGTGTCTACAACTTGGGGTAGACACTTTTTTTTGTATCTACCATGGTTGTGAACCAATTGGTACCCTACAGGCTACAGCCTACCTTAAGCCAAGTCAACCCGCCGTAAATGAAAGAACAAAACGATACCCCAAATTAGGGGGTGATAATGAAAAAGAGGAAAATTGGTAGAAGAAAAGGGGGGATAGAGAGAGAGAGAGAGAGAGAGAGAGAGTAACGGGAATAATCCGCAGTAAATGGTGATGAAGCAGCCGCCTTTTCCCCATTTGAGTTCTCATCATCATTTGACCTTTCCATTTGCAGTCCATTCCCATTCGAATCTCCTGCCATCCAATCAACTACTGTAATTCGGAGTGGTATATACCCTTTTTTTTTGCTCTGAAACAGTAAAATGTATGCGGTGGCTCCGCCTGTGAGTTCCGATTCGACCGGCGGCGCTGCGGCCCATGTGATCCGGACCTACCAGGCCTGGAAAGGCAACAACGTAATTTTCCTTCTCCTCTCTCGGTTCTGATTTTGCAACTGTAGTGCTGAGTAAACTCTGTTTCATATGCTTCATTTGTCATCGGGAAAGAACATTTTATTTAATTACTTAATTAGTTATGGCTAGTTTGGGTATTGGGGCATCTGTTCTGACTTTGAAAAATTCGTCCTTTATGATCTTATTATTGATGTTGCTCAACAACTGCTGGCAGTTAGATTTAACATTTGAATATCCAGATCAGATGTTTAGTGTTTTAGCTTTGCATTTACTGTGATGTGTATAAGCAATTTCACTTTACTGCAACGGGTTTCATGTACATCATGGATTCCTGTCGAGAAAAATGCTCTCTTAGGGTCCGTTTGGTACACGGAATTGGAATTGAATTGGAAATTGAAGTTCTATGGAATTGATTTGGATGGAATTGAGTTCTCCCATTCCAATTCATTTTTGGCACTACCAATTCCAAATCCACATATTTTGTGCTACCAAACAATAGAATTGGAATTGTTGTCTCCAATTCCAACTCATAGTTTGAATTCCGTGTACCAAATGGAGCCTTAAGGAAGTTGTGATTGCTCTGATTCCTATTAAAAATTAACCTTTACTTACCAAGGAAGTAGCTTAGTGGCTGTTCTACAAAGACTTAGGGCAATGCTTTTACTTGGTGTTGTGTAACTGTTAGGGATGTAGTTATGGTGTTATCATTTACAAGTCCGTGTTTGTTTTTCAACATGCAGATATTTTGCCTTAAAGGGAGGCTCATCTTTGGACCAGATGGTAGATCAATATTTCTGACTATATTCCTCATAGCTGCACCTGTTGCAGTATTTTGTGTCTTTGTAGCTAGAAAATTAATGGATGACTTTGCTGGCCACTGGGGAGTGTTAATTTTGGTTGTAGCTGTTCTCTTCACACTCTATGTAAGTCCTTGTTTTATTTTGGAGTACATTTTTTCTATTACAAACTTTGTAATCTTGGCTTACATAGTTACATACTTGGTAGCACATTTCTCTATCACTAGAGTTAATGCCTGTCATTACTAATGAAATGAAGTGAACATAGTTTTGTAGATAAGTGGCCAAACTTTGAATTATAATTATGAATTTCACGGTATAATTCAGTTGATATATTATTAGTGCATGGGAAACTGTACAAATAGCTTAAGAAAGACTATCTCTGCTAAAGTTACATGGCAACCACCAACATCCATAAAAAAACGCCTCAAACATTTGGAAATGTTTGACAAGAAAGATAGTGACAAAGTGTTTTTATTGTTATTTGAAGAACTTTTATGCTTTTGAGTTTTGATGGTTACGAGTTTTGTGAGTTATTTCATGCACGGTCTTAAATCTAAGAGACCTCTATTTTGTGAAATGTGTTGAGCAAAAATCAACTTTATTGTGGAATTTTGAAGTATAACATTCTTCAAGGACTCAGGTTGAAATTTAAATTTAGGAGTGGATTAAATGGGCATGTTTTACATGATCTTTGTCACAACTGTTCAACTTAAAGTCATGCAACTAGTGACTAAACTTTCATGGAATAATTATCTTGAAACTGAAGGTCAGCTGTAATTAAAAAGATCAAATCTACAATTTTCACAAGACTTGTGTCATTTTCCTATATTGCTGTATTATGCATTATTCGACATAAAAATTCAAAGCTATTTCACTCAAGATGAATTGTTTGTGTATTACCTCCTCAGAAAAAAACTGCCCATGCAAATACAAGTTTGGCAGCCAAAAAGCAGCCGAAAGGGAAATCAAAATTTTTTATAACATTCTCTCGGACTTGTGTGAATATAGATAGCCTACATTGCATATAATTCTTAAATTGCCATTATCACAGTGATCAATGACCCAATCTCCTATTAGACAAATGCTTTTTTGATAATTAGAAGAAAAAGATACCGAAAGCCAAATAATCCGTTCTTGTATTCCCTCGGCTTCTAAAGAGGAATTGATGAAATCATATCTTCATCAGGAGAATCTTAACCAGTGATTTATTTGTTTGATTTCAAGGACTTGGTCCTCCTCCTGCTGACTTCATCAAGAGATCCTGGCATTGTTCCTCGCAATCTTAACCCCCCTGAGCCAGAAAACTTTGAAGGGAATGCACAAGCTGGACCTGGACAGACCCCACAATTACGTTTGCCACGTGTGAAGGATGTTGATGTTAATGGAATAACTGTGAAAGTCAAATACTGTGATACCTGCATGCTTTATAGACCCCCACGTTGCTCACATTGTTCAGTTTGCAATAACTGTGTGGAACGGTTTGATCATCATTGCCCTTGGGTCGGACAATGCATTGGATTGGTAAGTATGATGAAAATCAAAATCTTACCACTTTCCTATTGGGCGTTTGAAAATAGTCATGCTTTTTTTGCTTCACTTTCTCCACAACACATGACCATTTGCTCTCTTATAGAAACATATCTTCCAGATCTTTTTATTCCAGGTTTCTCTTCAATATCGTTTCTTTGAGACTTAAGGGTCTGTAACTCTGTTTAGATCCTAGAAAATGGTATGGAAAGAAAATAATGAGGAAAGTTAAAAGGATTAAAATTTTGAGGGAAATTGAAGGATAGATTCAAACTCAATTTATGAGGTTTAGATATTTTTTTAAACTCTATTTATGTCACATAAAGGCTAAGATATTTAAGTATATGATTTTTAAAAAAGGAAAATATTCGTAGTCATTACTCCATATCTTTTTCAATTCCCAGCCATAAAACCAAACATACGCAAAAAAACCTTCACAATTCTATTCCTTTCCTTTCCCTAACAGTTTCCGTGTTATAAACATATCCCAAATGTTAGATGCCAAATTGGACATATTCCTAATACTGGGTTGCGATGGAAAAATAAGGATTGTTAATAATTTCAAAGCACATTTGATGTTCAAATTTCAGTACTTACAATTGAATATTTTAGTTTTATGATGCACCGTTAAGGCTTATATTACCCCATTTGTCCCAAAATTTTAAATTTTAGTAAAGGTACAACTATTGGAAATCAACAACAACAACAAACCTAGTAAAATCCTACAAAAAGTGAGGGTGTGTGTACGCTGAGCTTACTCATACTCAAAATTTTAACTATATTTATGTATTTATTTATTGGTTTAGCTAAATCTAACTTGTTTTACACTCTTTTGTTCAACACTGGATATGATGAAAATTACTAGTTTTTGTTCAAATAAACTGTTTTTTTCCAACAAACACAAGTCTCCAAACATGATTTTTTTATGGGGTGGGGGAGTACTCGGAATATGCTAACATGTCTTCTCCTCTAACTTCATAAAATTTTGGTGCATTTGCAGAGGAATTATCGTTTCTTCTTTATGTTCGTTTTCTCGACAACTCTCATTTGCTTGTATGTGCATGCATTTTGCTGGGTCTATATTAGAAGGATTATGAATAGCGAAGAAACTTCCATCTGGAAAGCAATGTGCAAGACTCCAGCCTCAATTGTGCTCATCATTTATACTTTCATAACAGCTTGGTTTGTTGGTGGCCTTTCAGTATTCCATTTTTACCTTATCAGCACAAACCAGGTTCGGTCCTTCTCTCTCTCTCTCTCTCTCTCTCTCTCTCTCTCTCTCTCTCTCTCTCTCTCTCTCTCTTCATTGTGTATTAATTATATAGGCCTAGTTCGGTATTCCATTTTGTTCAAGTCGCAACACTTTTTAAAAGTAATAGAGTATTGTAGCTTGACACCCACAGTATTAAGACTACTAAAAAGACACAAAAGTTCTTTTAAACCACAACCCATACTTTTGGAAAAAATGTTAGATTTCAGCTAAATAGAAATACCACACCAGCTTGGTACCAAACTTGCTTGCATCCGCACCACTTTATATCATAAATTACCAACAGACTTATTTTATCTCGCATTAGCTCATCACTTCACTTTTTACTCACATTTAATCACTTTTGTAAGAACAAAACAAAAATGGTGTCCATAAACAACAACAACAACAACAACAACAACAATAACCAAGTTGAAACCCACAAAAGTAGGCTCTGAGGAGGGTGTGTGCGCGCATATCTTACCCCTACTCAAAAGTAGAGAGTATTTTCAAAGAGACGCCCAGCTCAAGCACCACGGGTAATCACGCACAACCCGTATGTTTAAAACATAGAGCGGTTATTTTTGAATGATCTATGATGAGCGTCGAAAGTTGCATTCACTACCTGCTACTTCATTGTTGAAAGAAGCGCAGACAAAGCCATTTTAATTTATTCCATCATACCCAAAGCCAAAACATAGTGAATTCGTTCCGTGTATAGGTTTAAATAGTGAACGTTTCTTTTACTATGGTGTCCATAGTATAGGTTTAATAACAACTACTTCCGCCCTAGTGTATTTTTTTAGTTTGACTTTTCTAGCCAAACTGGACGAACATGGGACCACTACAACAACAACAAAGTCTTATCCCACTAGGTGGGGTTGGCTATATGGATCAAACGATGTCATTGCGCCCTATCTGAGATCATTCACGCAAAGGCCCCCCTTGACCACTTCATGCCAAGTCTTCTAAGGTCCACCTCTTCCTTTAGCCACATGTCTATTCACCATTTGATCAACCCTCACAGGATGCTCTATTGGTCTTCTCTCCATATGTCCAAACCACCTAAGACAAGTTTCCACCATCTTTTCTACAATTGGTATTACTCCAACTTAGGACCTCAATCAAAATAGGTGTAAATCCTGTAATGTATATTAGTATAAAAATATATTAGTATAAAAAATATTTCATTTGATTTATTTTGTTGAGAACTTTGAAAATTTTATTTTATTGTTGTAATATACAATATAAATTGAGAGTAATTGATGATTAAAGTTCGTCGAGTTTGACTTTTGAAAAAGTCAAACTGGACAAATACACTGGGACAGAGCGAGTACATTCAATAGGAGTTTTGACTTGTTGGTGGACTTTTGGCTGCAGTCAACCTATGAGAACTTTAGGAACCGGTACGATCAACGGATCAACCCATTCAACCAAGGAACGATCCAAAACATCATGGAGGTGTTCTGCACAAGCGTTCCTCCTTCAAAGAACAATTTCAGGGCAATGATTCAAAAAGAGGCCGAGATGCAACCTCGGGTAGTAGTAGGCGGTGGGGGCAGTTACAGTCCAAATTTGGGGAAAACGGCGAGCGAATTAGAAATGGGAAGGAAGCCGGTTTATGATGATGATGGTGGTGATCCCTTGAACAGCGGCGACTTGGAAGGGATACATAGTAGAAACGACGATTCTTTAGATAAAATCAACAAGCATTCATCAAGCATCTTAAACTCAACAAACTCTAGTTGGGGACGGAGAAGCCGGAGCTTGGATCTACCGCCTGACATTGCTGCGCTGGCATCTGAACTTGGGAGCTCGAATCACAAGAATGGTGGAGCTGCTATGCCATCTGGAAGACTGCTAACAACATAAAGCTTCTGGGAGAGAACATAAAGAAAAAAATGAAGAACGGAAACACAATGCAATTGAAACTCAGGGAGGTAATCTTCAAACCAAATGCCAAGTGGTGTGTATATCTATTTCATTTTTTAATCTTTTTCCATTATCTTCCTCTTTTTCTTTCTTTGATGAAATGTAGTACATATCATTAATCTTCAAAGTGTGATTAGCCCGGGAAAACCAAAAAAGGATATTTATTCTTATTTTACTCGTATATATACTATTAATATTGTATTACTGCAACATTTTCTTAGAGTATGTTGTTTCACTTTGTTATTTTGTCTACCTGATCCTGAACAGTGAACATCACACGGAGTAATAGTAATAATGAATGTACTCCCTCCGTCCCAAATTATTTGTCACATTTCTATTACCGAGGTAAAATATCAAGTTTTTTCAATTCATTTTATTTACATATTGGTAAATAAATAAAAAATAAAAATTACATATCAAAAAACTACATGAAAAGTTCTTCGAAATAAGAGATGTAAAGAATATTTTATTTTATCAAATAACCAATGAAAACGTAGAAATAAACAAAAGTTCTCGCGACTATTGAAAAAGCAAATGTGACAAATAATTTGGGAGGGAGGGAGTATTAATTTTTATTTTCTCTTTTTAATTGTCCGATAAAGGGTGTATTTGTTTGGATGGAGTTATAATGCAAGATTGATGATGGGGGGTAACGTGATGCTTATGATTGATTATCTTAGTATAGTCTTTATGTCCCAACCATTGGATTTTTAACGAATTGTTGTGTTGATTGACAAAAAAGGAATGGGCCCCATTCTCGATGCTCCCTCAGACTCGGGGCTCATTCCAAGCGCAGCTGTCAGGAATCGAATTTAGGTCTTACCCCCTTGGCACTCTGTGTCTTTGCCAACTGCGAAAACACCCACCGGTAATTGTAGAGTTGATTAACAATAGGATGTTTGGCGTCTTCTCGTGTTAAAATAACACAAAGTTAAAAAAAAGACAGAATAACTGAATGGTTGAAGTTAATCAAGGAAACGAGAAACAATAGCTTGGATAAAATTTCCAAAAAGAAATACTCTATAAATTGTGAAATTTGCACTGAATAGGACTAAAACATAAGTTCTTTCTCAATGTAAAACTTAAACTTTTTTATTCCCTAAATAAGACTTAATAATGACTACTGAGAAGAATAATGTTCAAGTGATGCTGGACATTTAGTTGAATAATGACTAATTGATAATGACCAATAATCCTACATTGGGAAATAAAAACATATGATCCTATATTGAGAAAGTCATTATGTTCTAGTTCTAAAAAAACCCTAAATAGGAGTAAATCAATAAGCATATTTCTAAAATGGGAGTACCAAACTTATATACCTAAAGTAGGAGTTAAATTTAAATTAAATAAAAAACATGACATGTTGCACGCCTATATACTCATTCCAGTGGTGCCCCAATAAAAAAAATTGAGAAAAAATCATCATCCATTCAACCTATCTCTACGGACTCAGCTTCTTCGTTCCATTACAATCTCCACCGCCACCACTGTACCCAATTGCAGCGCCATCACCGTTGCCACCCTCACCCCTCACAGGCTCTCAGATTTGCCGTGCCGTCGCACCCCTCTCAAATCTACCCCGCTGCCCCACCCCTATTTCCCTCTCAAAGCTTTGACTTCAAGATTGAGCGGGTTCTCTCTCAATCTTTAAATAATTTATTTTCTTTAAATTTTGTTTGGATGCATTGGGATCGTAGTGTTGAAAAACGGGGTCCACCATCGTCAGGGGCGGTTGGTATTCGATCGCCATAAAGGTGGCTGTGAAAGTGGTGATGCTTGCCGAAAGTCGTACAGGGCATTGTGTCAGATTTGGCATTAATATGCATTTGTGTGACACTGTAGATTTGCATATATGACAATACATATGTACATTGGTGGCATTCTGCATCGTCATTTATGACATTATGTGGTGTCATAGTTGACATTATACTCCGTATCTTTTTTACACAGTATTTGGCAGTTAATGTCACACTGTAAAATTGAAATAGTGCCGGCAACAATGCTTGAGAGCAGTTGTGTTGTTCGGTCTTAATGATTGAAATATCATTTATTTTATCAACAATTAAATATAGTAATACATTAAAATCGGGTAAGAAATAAATTAAATCCCAACGTGAGCATTACGGTGAGATTAAATAATATATATTTCCGTGCATACTAGATTGCCTAAAGTAAAATATATACTCCCTCCATCCCTAAATATTTGCAATGTTTTCTTTTTTAGCGTCGCAGGAACTTTTGTTTATTTCTACGTTTTCATTGGTTATTTAATAAAATTAAAATATTCTTGACACCTCTTATTTCGAAAAACTTTTCATGTACTTTTTTGATGTGTAAATTTTATTTTTTATTTCTATACCAATTTGTAAATAAAATGAATTTAAAAAAACTTGATATTTTGACTCGAAAATATAAGTGTAGCAAATATTTAGGGACGGAAGGAGGGAGTACAAAAGTATAGAGGTGGATGTAACTCATGTAAGTACCTTATTTTATTTGTTTGTGCATTATTTATACATGTATGCATGTATCCTTTAAAAAGATGCGTGTATAGTAGGGAGATATTTTTGATGATCCTTTAATCCTTTATAATTGTGTGCTTTCTTTTAAGGTTTGATTCTCAGTGAACTCAGAATCGGTAACTCACTGAACTGGGCCGGTACAGTGGTCGTATTTTTTAATATTAAACAACTTATTTGAAAAAAATAAAATCAACTGTTCATTTATAAAATTTTAATATTATTTTTTAATATGTAAATTTTATTTTTTAATTTAGTAAAATAACTCAAGTATATTAATATAATTTTAGTCAAATGTTATAAATTACTTTCTTTAGGTATTTATAAATGAAAATGTGTGTGTATGTGTCTATATGTGTGTTTAAACCTTCGACCGATGATCCAGTACCTTGACTGGTTCGGTCACCAGTCCGGTTCTAAAAACTATGTATAGTTGTCTTCCATCAGTCTCAATTTAAGTTATCCATTTTGATTTATGACGTTTGACTAAAAAATTTTCTAATTCAATTTATTTGAAAATTAGAATTAAAAAAGAAAAGTATAGTAAATATTTAAAACAATATTAAAAAATTCTACGAATCAAAAGGTGATATGATTATATTATTTTATCAAATGATTAACAATAATAGTCAAAGAAAGTGGTTAAACTTTGACAACATTGTACACTTTTGCATTTGTCAAAAAACATAATTGCAATAATTAAGTAATAAATTATTATTTACTTTTCTTATTCTATATAATTCTTTATTCTACTTTTGTTAGGATTTTTCATGGCTTCATATCCATTGAATATTAACAAAAGTCCGGAAAAATCTCTGTCGCATGTTGGTCTATTACTTAAAAAATCATCTTTAGTCATGATCAATTTTACGTTGCTATTTTGAACGTGAAAAAATCGAAAAGGATTGAAGATATCGACTTGCATATAAGAATACAATTCTCTATATCATACTTGGAATGTTGTATTTAAAGACTTTTTTAAAAATTTATAATTATATTTAAATTGATCGTTCAAATATACTTTATACACTATACCAACTATTTAAATTAATTGTTAATTTAGTTATTTATTATCTTATCCCTCATTATAGGTTATTTCTATATTTATTACGTCCATATTTAACTAAAAAAATTTGTTATATATTGCACGGGTTAGAATCTAGTAGTGTTAAGCCCAAAAGGTTGTGAATTGGGAAGCCAAAGATGGGCTTGATATTTGGGTTAGGCATTGTCCTCAAGCCCGTAGTATGCCCGGGCCTCCGTTAAGTCTTTTTGCTGTGGGCTACTCCGTAATCTATTTCTCTCTATTTCTGTAGAACTGACCTGTCTCTGCAAAAACCCCTTCGCCCCGAACCTCTCTGCCGCCGCCGCCGCCGCCGCAATGGATTCTTCTTCCACCTCCTCCCGCTCCTTTGATCCCAACCTTGCTCGAACCATTGAGGTAATAGCTTCATTTGTTCCTATCTGTGTGTGTTTATAACTTTATATTATATTCGTCTTTTTTTTAATTTTCTCGTCTATAATAATAATTATAGTAATAATAATAAGCTTATTATTATTACTATTATTATTGTTATCATGATTATTATTAATATTGAGTGTTATTGTTGATACCTCACTTTGATTAATTTCGAAAAACACTCAAAATGGCTATATTTACATCCAAAATGACTATATCCACAATTTTCACCTCAAATTTGCTAGATCCACACCAATATAAAATTACTTTTAATGAGTGTGGATTTAGCAAATCTAATAGAAAGGTGTGGATATAGTATTTTGGGTATGGATTTAACAACACCCTTTTGTGAAAGTATTATATTTGTGGTCTCTATATTTGAGAATAATTCCACAAGAAGTCCCCTTTGAGGACATGTGGTGAAATAGAACCACGTACATGTCCTCAAAGAAACTATTATGAAATAGTAATAGGACTGTATGTGGAAACACCCATGTAATAGGAAATCACTCCCTCACTTATGGGAGCATCATTAAGATTTCCGACTTGGAAATAAGAGTTCAGATTTCGGGATTCTGTGGCTCATACATATTCCCAGTGATTGTGATTTTCAGAAGTAGACATTTTTCATTCCTTTATGAGAGAGTATTGAATAACACTTCATTGTTAGGATGTGGAAAATTATTTTCTCAATTCTCTACACAAGAAAAGATCTTAGTGTACTCAATGCAATATAATTTTCTGAAGGAAAATAAACCGCGCCTAACAATCATACAGAATTGTTTTTATAAAAAAATCATATAATATTTACCAAACGCCACCTAAATTCATGATACATTTATTTTATAATGCCACAAGATCTTTTGACAACCTGAGTACATAATGGCTCATATTATGACATCGAGTGATTTCAAGAGACTCATGGTGCTCCGTTGGGAACAGGAACAGGTTCCTAACTCCCTACATTGTGCCTTTACCCTACTCCTGTACCCCCCCCATTTTGACATAGCCTAGCCCCCTTTCTTATCTCCTTGGCATGACCCCCACACCACCCCCCTAAACCCATCACTGGGTTCCGGGCTCAATGAGACACAGTAAGGCCTCGAAATCACCAGGTTTCTTAAAATGACATCGGAAGTCAGTGCCAAAGAATTGCGCTGTTAGTATTAAATTTGAGTACATATGATCTAGTTTTATTTTTGTTTTGTACAAGTGTGAAAATAATCTTTAGAATGGGATTAAATTGGACTGAAGGATTATAATTCAGAACCGTACCATGTATGAGTTCAATATCTAGATTTACTTGCCCTAACCTGAGGTCTAAAGTTTACCATCAACACGATGCGGTGAAACTAAACCTTCACACTATGTTTGGTTCAAGAAATTATGAAGGAAAGGAAAAGAAAAATGTTTTTCTCCCCCTCTCGTCACCAAAATGGAAAGAATTTTGTTTTCTCATCTTAGTACATTTTGCCTTCTCATTTTATTTTCCTTCCACTTTTCTTTTCTTTTCCTCTCTAACCTAACAAGAAAAATAGTTTTCCATATCGTTTTCTTTTCTCTTTCCAAATTCCTTGAACCAAACATAGTGTTGAGGTCGAAGATGATCATAAATGCAATGTGTCCCAGGAAGAGAAGCAAAAGGCAATGTTGGCTGAGCTGATTACGAAGATCACAAGTTCGTGTTGGGACAAATGCATCACGGGCACTCCCGGGAGTAAGTTCAGCTCGAGCGAAGCAAGTTGCCTATCCAACTGCGCCCAACGCTACCTAGACATGAACATCTTGCTCATTAAGCGCTTCCAATCTATGAACAGGCTTTGAGTAGTTGATGTTGGCGTTGGCTCTCTCCATCTCTATTTATATGCTCTATGTTCACTTGTGCTCAAGTTTTGTACTGATAACTCCATCAACCGCGTCTGTCTTTTCATGACCTTATTTGAAAGCTATAAAGATTCTTGCATGAGATGCTAATTTCATTTCCCTCACAGTAATTTGGACACATTTTTTTACCCACAGATCAGTCACGGGTAATGCTATTTGCACACCATTTTTACCCACAGATAAATACTTTTTTTTTCCCATGAAGGACAAGTTTAATCTGTGCAATGTCCATGCAACCTTTCTTGCTCGGAAAAAATAGACAAAATTTGTCACTGTGAACAAAAATATTTGTATGTACGAATAAAAAATCGTTTACATATTTCCAGGTTTTCAACTTCTTAGGCCCCGTTTGGTACACGGAATTCAAATTATGGAATTGGAATTGAGAACTTCAATTCCAATTTTGGAGTTTGGTAGCACAAAAACTATGTGGATTTAGAATTGGTAGTGCAAAAAATGAATTGGAATTGGTGAATTCAATTCTATGGAATTGAATCCTATGAAATTTTAATTTCAATTCAATTTCAATTTCATCAATTCCGTGTACCAAACGGACCCTTAAGGTGCATAAATTTTTCGTGGACTTAGAGATGAAGGTGATAAATAAATGCTTATTACTCTGATGAGCATCGTTTTTGCAAAAAGTGAAATAAATACAAAAACTGCATTTGATGTGAGGAGATCTACATAAAGTGGTGTAGATTTTAGGACTACCAAAAAACACTTTTTTTTTTGAAATCCAGCCAAGAATGATTTTTTGTTTTAAAATGAGCTATTATTGAGGATTTTATTTTGTGTTGGAAGATATTACGGAGATTAATGCAAAAATCTTAATCACGGAATTTTATATTTTCTTAAACTCCGTGAGAAAATAAATGAGATTTTTTTTAACTGTAGTGTAATTATTTACCAATTAATCCATCTCTCCAAACAAGGTTGTTCCATCCTCTTCTTGTCCTTTAACTTCTCATTTGTTTTGATAAAGAGATTGAATGGTTAACATTATTGGTTCTTGCCTTTAAAAATTTCAATCACACAATTTTATTTTATTAAAAAAATTTATGTATTACTCCATGAAATCCACTATTTTACATTTTTACTTCCAAATTTAACAAATTAAATTGTTGCTCCAATAATTTATCTATTTTTATATAATCACTTCGCCCGGCACGTAAGTTGTTATATCATATGCCAACATGAGCCGGTGGGTA
Source organism: Cuscuta australis (assembly GCA_003260385.1). Taxonomy (NCBI): domain Eukaryota; kingdom Viridiplantae; phylum Streptophyta; class Magnoliopsida; order Solanales; family Convolvulaceae; genus Cuscuta; species Cuscuta australis. The sequence goes on from NQVE01000183.1 coordinate 1,098,976, forward strand.
TTGCGCAATTGGCAAGACAACGAGTGCCATATGGGTAAACCCGAGTTCGATTCCTGACAATTGCGCTGGAAGACAACTATACTTAGCATAATATCTCTGCAAGTACATCTTTTTTTTTCATATGTCAACATTTATTAATAAGCGGTGGCATGGCAAGTAAAATGTCATCTTCGTCCCAAAGAGTTCATTCCCTCCGACACTCTTTTACATCTACCAAAATTGTGAGTGGTATTTTATGTTTTGGTTGCATAAAAATGAAATAAATGTATGAAGAATGAGATTGATTTTGAAGTTTTATCATTGGTGGGATGTTTGTTAAGAGATCTATTACACAGGAAAGGGAATGAACGTTTAGGGAAGAAGAAATGCATTTCATTTGCCATGCCAGTGCTTATTAGTCCATGTAGATAAATGATTTAGCTATTGATGTGGTTGAGGGAGAGATTATGTGAAAATATTTTTTTATTGTTGAAGCAAAGGTATAATTTCTTAAATTTGGGAGTAATGCTGTAAAATAGTGTATTTCCTAGAGTAATGGCTTGACTTTTCTTTTTTACTCCAGAATTTATTTTATTTAAACTTTGTGACTAAGCAAATGAGAAGATTAATTTGAAACGAAAGAAATATTTTAAGTGTTTACCAATTATTTCCCTGAACGCATCATTTCTTTTAATAAAAGCATTGAATGGATAAACATTATTCTCTCTCATTTGCAAAAACTCAAAATTACACAATTTTACAATGAAAAGATTAATTTAAAAGAAAGTACTAATTATTTACCAATTAATCTCTCCACTTCCAAACAAGGTTGTTCCCTCATCCATCTTCCTTTCCCTACTCCCTCACCCCCCCCCCCCCCCCAGTCCAACTAAGCTCCATTGCTCCCTCTGTGCTCAAGTTTTTGAGCATGTTCTCTAACATATTTTTATTACTTTTATTTATTTTTATCAGAATCAGATCAGAAATAACTTTAACTAAAACTAGATTCGATCATATCAGACTTTAATAAATTCTTCAAATCAGAACCAATCTAATCGGACAAAGAGAAAAAGCCCTTTGCCCAGAACACTTTGTGACCAAAGGGTGTGTATGGTCCATGTAACATTTTTGCGCTGGACATTGATCATACGAAAATTCCTTTTCATCGCCTTAATCCCAGCTATTTCGTTTTGGGGATGCGAAATGTACCTAGACAATTAACTGTAAAAGAACAATTAGCACTAAAAGTTCACACAAAAAACATATAAACAAAGGACTAATGGCAGTGTTATTACCCTTGCTTCTCTTTTTTACAAAAGCAAATTCTGAGAAGCTTAAGTGACAAAAAGACACACATAACAGAATATGCAGATTAAAAGCAACAATACTATTAATTTGTAGACCATAAAACTTCTCATCAATGAACGGTCCGTCCTCTTGCTTCAAGATTCCACTCCAATCGGGACCGAATAGCAAACACTCTTTTGGACATCGGTGGCCGGCTTGTGTCTTGATCCACTTCAGATCGAGTCTTTCCCTGAGTGCACGGATGGATCAGTTCCATTTTCAAACTAGCATGAAATTGGAATTGAAGGTAGTTACAGGTAACACAAAAATATGTTGATTTGAAATCGTTAGTGCCAAAAACAAATTGAAATCGGAGAATTTAATTTCATCATAAATAATTCCATATTGCATAATGGCCACACATTTTGTGGGAACTTACGGCGGGGTTGGGGTGAGGATAGAGTGGGGGTTTAGAGATAGGTTAGGGAGGATGAGAACCGTCAATTTTACGAACGGAGCACCGGAAGTGTCCAAAAACGCAGTGACACCGTTCTCCGGTGTCAGTAGACACGAGCCGAATTCCATAAAACTTTAATTTCAAATTCAATTCCAATTCCATTAATTACTCCGTATTAATTAATTTCGTGTACCAAACGGGCTAGCTTTTTACTCAATTGCCCCAAATCTGATCATTAACGAGAAAAGTGAAAACTCATCGCTGATCGAATCCCTGTTTTACATTCCTCTTTCCGCTTGTCCTCAACCACCACCAGAATTCAGGTTCTTATTCGTATTCCCTCCCCACTGGAAGATAACCTAATCGCACTTCTGTGATTTTATATTGTGAACATTTATGATCTGTGCCTCTATCTTTCTTAATGGAGTTGTCATGTTTGCACGTCTGTTGATTCAGTCTATTAGGGCTGTTAAAGTTTGAGAAGAAGAAGGTATGACTGCTTTTATAGGCCGCAAAATGATTTCCATGGGCATTTCTGCTATGGTAAATATCTCTTCATTTGTCTTGCATACTCCCTCCATCGCACAATAAATTATACTGTATCTTTTATGGCCTCGTAACTTTTGTTTACTTGTGGTCATCTCTTATTTTGTAGAAATTTTGACGTAGTTGTTTAATACTTGTATTTTTAATTCTGTACCAGTTTGTAAATAAAATAAATTTAAAAGATACTGGGTTTTGCACGTGGTTCAACAACAACAACAATCCAGGTGAATCCCACAACAGTAGGGTCTGGGGAGGGTGTGTGTACGCAGACCTTGCCCCTACTCAGAAGTAGGGAGGCTGTTTCCAAGAGACCCCCGACTCCACCTGCACAAAAATATGGAAGGGAACACAGTAGGGTCTTGGGGTGGGTTTTGCACGTGGTTCGAAGATTGCAATTCATTTTGGAATGGATGGAGTATTTTATTTCTTGATGCATGTGTGTGAATTATGCCGTGGTTGATGTTTCATTTTGTTACTTTGTTTCTAGAGTTTGAATCAGCCCTTGGTGAGAAGTAGGGTATTTGCATCCAGAGCTTACTCTTCTGCAGCAAAAGAGGTCATTTTTATTTATTCTCTTCGTACTTTTGGTCCTCAATGCATGCATTCTGAAGTTTCATTAATGAAAACACTATTACAGATGACAGTGCGTGATGCTTTGAATTCAGCCATTGATGAAGAAATGTCTGCAGATTCCAAGGTCTTTTTAATGGGAGAAGAGGTAACCATCATTTTTCTTACCTTGTTTCTTTGTTTTCGTTTCTGCACCTTTCAATTTCATTCCTCTCTAGATGAGCTTGTCGTGGTTTATAACTGTTGTTCGTATATCTTGACACAGGTTGGGGAGTACCAGGGTGCATACAAGGTGTGAACTGTTCTCTTTACCCTTTTGTTTATCCTTCTGTACCCTTCCATATAAAGGCATGATCACAGTTCTTTCATTTTTCTGGTGATTCTTTTTGAAGATCTCAAAAGGACTTTTGGATAAATATGGTCCAGACAGGGTTCTTGATACACCTATTACTGAGGTTTCTCCTTGATTTTTCCTGCTACTTTCTGAATCTTCTGTTGATATATAAGTCATAAACTGTTTAATGTTTTTGCAGGCTGGGTTTGCAGGGATTGGAGTAGGTGCGGCTTACTATGGCCTGAAACCTATTGTGGAATTCATGACGTTTAACTTTTCAATGCAGGTTAAGCAGTTGTCCTTGTCTGTCATTTTCTATTTCCCTTATGAGAAAATGTTCATTAATTAATTCAAATGGTTAACCATGTGTGACCGCGTGTTAGTTGATCCTGTGATCATGGTAATCTGGTCATCTTTGAGGTTATATTTCAAGATATATATTCAGAAAATCTTTGCAATGACACTGTGTATGGGGATTCCTTGTCAGGCAATTGATCATATAATCAATTCTGCTGCAAAGTCAAACTACATGTCTTCTGGACAAATATCTGTACCTATTGTTTTCAGAGGACCTAATGGAGCCGCAGCTGGTGTTGGTGCCCAACATTCCCAGGTATGACATTGACTTCATATTGTTTATCTTCTTTTCAAGCTCTATTGGAAATTGGAAAAGATCTTTAAATCCCCCAAGGATGGCTGTTAGTAGAGATGCCATTGCCCGATATGAAAGTTCAGTATGATTCAGGTTGGGTCTAATTGGGTTAAGTAATAAATGGACATATTTCCATTTATAAACTATATAAAGTATAAATTAACTGGTTAATTGGAATGGGTCTTAAGTGGGTCATTATGCACCATTGGTACGCTAATAATACTGATATATATCTATTGACTATTTCACATTCATAATTTATAAAAAATGCGAGACATTCTAATCTTACCTTAGTGCCGGCATCTCATACGGAGTTTGAGTGGGATATAATGTGTATGTATGCTTTTTTGGGTTGGATCTCATACGGAGTGCTATTAGTCCTGACAGATTGGATATTATGTTTAGCTTCCCTCAGTGGTGTAAGCACACTTTTAATTTATTCGAATGGGAAAACCTTCAAACTTTTATTTTTAGGAAAATATTTAAAAACTCCCTCAGTTCAAGCATAGAGGCACACTTTGACTTGACATGGAGATAACAAGAATTAAAATTGTGTTGTTGAAATTTATTTAGAGGAGAAATAAATATCAAACGACACAATTTTTTCCCTCGAAAGGAAATGTGAGATTCTTCTGGGACAGGCAAGGGAAAGCATGAAAACAATTTAGGGACAAGGGGAGTATATTGTTGTGTGACTGAAATTATTATTTTTCTAAATGAAAATTACATATTTATACAAGCATTTAAAAAATGTCAGCATATATCTAAGACGTGGGATCTTTTGAAGTGCTATGCAGCGTGGTTTGCTGCATGCCCAGGATTGAAGGTCCTATCTCCATACTCTTCCGAAGATGCTCGTGGCCTTCTCAAAGCTGCTATTAGGGACCCTGATCCTGTCATTTTCCTTGAAAATGAATTGTTGTAAGTACCATAATTTGTTTTCCTTTCCGGAGAGTTTGATGTTCTTTTTCTTTTCTTTTTGGTATTTTTTAATAATCAAGTATCTGTGCTCCAGATATGGCGAATCCTTCCCTGTTTCAGCTGAAGTTCTTGATTCTAGTTTTTTTGTTCCAATTGGGAAAGCTAAAGTAAGTACCCTCCTACACATCACAAATTATCTTCTTTCATCGGTATAACTGTATAATTAACTTTCTTTTACTTAAAACAACCATTTGACAGATTGAACGTGAAGGGAAAGATGTTACAATCACAACTTTCTCAAAAATGGTTGGCTATGCTCTCAAGGTTTGCCGTTCTTTTCCCAAGCTATATTTGGTATTGGACCCATGCATGTGTGTGTGTGGGTGGGGTGGGTGGGGGGAGGGGGAATTCAGTGTTTTGTCAAATTTGCTAACTAGGCCAAATGGGGTTTTAACTTTTATAGGCTGCTGATGTTCTTGTGAAGGAAGGGATTAGCGCTGAGGTGCTCAAGAGTCCATATTACCCTTCTCATGGATTTAATGATTTATAGTTAGAATGCACATTTTCATATTTTTAAATAACTTATATTTCAACTTAATGTTCTTCTGATTAGGTTATCAATTTGCGCTCAATCAGACCACTAGACAGGTCTACCATCAATGATTCTGTCAGGAAAACCAACAGACTCGTAACTGTTGAGGAAGGGTTTCCTCAGCACGGTGTTGGCGCTGAGATCTGGTTACCCCCTGCCTCAATCAATCTTTACCCCCCCCCCACCCAATCCAAAAGTTTATATGCATTTCGTTTCCATTTCATATCATTCTAACATTTGGATAATTTGTTTATACCATATCATTGGCACCACTTGCCAGTGCTTGTGTGGTTGAGGAAAGCTTTGAGTACCTTGATGCGCCAGTTGAAAGGATAACCGGGGCTGATGTTCCCATGCCTTATGCAGCAAATCTTGAAAGACTGGCAGTCCCACAGGTTTCTGCTCTCCCATATTGCCTTTTTTTTTGTCAAATTGGTCTTGCATATCTCAACTTAAAAACTAAGCCTATGACTGAATCAACAGATAGAAGACATTGTTCGTGCAGCAAAACGGGCATGCTACAGATCTGTTCCAATGGCTGCCACTGCTTAGGATGAATTACTCGGGAAAAAATAATGGAAAATGGTGAAGTCACACCAACTCTCACCTCACTTTTCACCCCAAGTTTCTTGCAGATATTCACATACATTCAACAGTAAGTAATAGGTGCCCCTGGCATGGCCCAAAAATTATAATACTCCCTTCGTCCCAAAAAAAGAGTTTATTTCCTTTTTGGTACGTCCCAAGAAAGCTTCTTTCCATTTTTTTGAATAGCTTTGAGTGACTCACAATCTTTCTCTTTCTTCTGTATCGCCTTGAACCAAACACTTCATTCTCTTTAAATTTTGTGCCAAGTCAAATTAGGACCTTTTTTTGGGACGGGGGAGTAACGTCTTCCATGTCCTTATTATACTTGTTGATATTGGATTCTTTTTTGAGACACCAGAGTCATCAAAAACAGAATTTGGTCAGGAACAATTTTCTGTTTGGTAAATCTCATATTATACTTGTGGCCATTAGAATCCTTGATTTACAGACGTATACAAAAAAAGCTCTTTTTTGTTATCTTTTGTTAGGTTTTGAAACTATGGATTGGAGACCATTCAATCCTCTTATGAAAAGAAAAAGTGCACTTGTTCTGTTTTTTTATTACAATTGTAATATCTGTTACTCCCTCCGTCCTGTTTTAAATCGCCTGTTTTGATTTTTGGGCATATTTAAGGAAAAAAAAAATAGAATTGATTTTTTGAAATTGTCATTACTTTTTAGAAAGGGTGACTATGAATTAGAAGATAAGGTGAAGAAGGGTGACTTATTTTAGGGGTAGTTTGGGTAATTTATTTTTAAAAGTTTACGATAACAACTAACAGACAACTTATTTTGGGACGGAGAAAAAAAGCAAACAGACAATTTAAATTGAGACAGAAGAAGTAATACATAAACATGTCTCTTCAACCTATCGAAACATCACGAGTTATTGCTTCTTAATCCGTAACTTCTCATTTGGAAGAGTCATATGATTAACTAAGATCCGTATAACCAAAATAGATGTCGATTATATCCTCGGATACATTATATTCTAACTAGTTTATTGTACCAAAATTTTAAAAAAAATGTGGGAGATATATACTTGCAAAGAAAAAAGAAAAGACACCAACCAAACACGACATAAAATCCATCTTCCTTGCATATTATCTACATTGAGTGGCCGATGATCTCCGAAATGGACGCTCTACTCTTCTTCCTCCTCCGGACTCTCAGATCCAAAATCGAAGATGGGAGGAATGCATGTATGAACTTCCGGGCGGGACCCACGTGAGGCGTTGTCTCTTCTCCGCTCTTCTTCTTCCTCCTCGACGTGGCACTAGTTTGGAGCGAAGGCAACGTTCTTCCCCCGAAATTTGAGGAAGCAAAAGAGGCGTCGGGCCCACCACCGCCAAATGATAATGGCCCGGCGTCTATGTACCCGTCTTGATGCGGCGGTGGGAATTTCTCACTCTTGCTCTTCTTCCCTTCTCCCTGCTGATTTCTCACTTTCCACCTCTGTATCCATCAATAACAACAGGCATTGGTTATATAAAGAACTTAAAGACTTATTATTGGGTGTCTCATTGTTTCTTGTGAAACACTTCCCTAAGAAAACAAGGGCATTTCCATACTAGTAGTATGAGAATGCTAACTCAAAAAGGTGGAACCCCCCCCCCCCAACCGAGGGTCCCACACACCCTTGCAATGGGGTTGGTGGAAGAGGTAAATCGTGAGATGTGTTTCTCAACTGGCTAAGGACAAGCAAGACTTTTGTCACGGTTAATTTTGAATACAAAGGGCCGAATCCAAAGAGTCGCATCCAAGATCCGAGCCCGCACCGTTTACGTCACCAATTGCTATCTATAGGGAGATAGCTAACACTCAGATTTATATCTTCTAAATTTAGAAAAAATCAAAACACCCACATTTGGGAGGGATGTGATATCCCTAGAGATATGAAATCCAAACATTGTTTTTGCTTCACCAAACATCCACAAAAGAGTTAAAAAATATTGTGATATCTTAAGATATCAGAACCCGATCTCATGCGCTAACCAAACGGGTCCTTAGTGAGTGTTTGATTGATTAAAATATTGTATCTCAACCGTATGCAAGCGTAGTGGTACCAGATTTTTTTTTTCTTTAAATAACATAACTTTTTTTTGAAAAACATACAATAGAAAGAGAGAAAAAGAAGACGCCAAACTTACATCTAAATTGGCTTGAAGCTCTGCATTAGCCTCGGGAGCTGGAATTGCACGGCTAATCCGGTTTCTAACTCGCGTCTTTCTGGCTCCATCCGCCGCATGGCCTTTCCCATTTGCACCTTTCAACCTGTTTTTAAAAATGGTATAGAAGAATATAATGGGATTTGGACCTATAGATACAGCTTCTAAATTGTTTAAGAAAGAAAGAAAGAAATAAATAAAGAAAGAAAGAACGCCTTCTCAGTGCTTCATCCCTCAGCTTTACATCCATTTCCTTGCTAGGAGGATACTTTGGCAAGCTCGATGGCTCACACGCGTATGGCTCACTAGTAAAAAACTGCCCGGTTCAAGACATACAAACAGTGTCAACAATTATAAACATAATAACATGAATAAACGATTGTGACATTTGAATTTGTGTCCTATTGGTTAGCAAGACTCTGATACCATATCAATGAACCAACTCAACCAAAAGCTCAAACTTGTGATTGTAGGCCCGAGATAGTTTTTTTATATTGTAACGAGATTTACCTCACTGTGTAAAGCTGCAGTGGCTGTGCCTCGCTCATTAGGATCAATTGCAAGAAGAGTCTCTACTAGAGGTAACGAAGAGGGCGGAAAATCCTTGAACGTCTCTTTAGTAGACCGCTTATATGGTTGTTGTGGCCTGAAAAGTGTCGCGTTAGGTAACTTGGATTTCTTCCAATACTCTTCAGACGGCGAACCGCATAATTTAAATATCTTGTGGAGTTGCTCAACCTGCGCAGCAAGGGAAAGATTCAGAGCGAGCCATTTTTGTCGCTAAAATGGCTAATATTTATGATACGAGCTAACGAATTCATTTTTAGATACTTTTTCTTCAATTACTTTTTGAAATTAGCAAGGGGGGCAACAAAGGAATTTTCACCTCGGTTCGCCCAGGCATGATGGGCTTCCCATAGAGTAACTCGGCCAAAATGCAGCCAGCACTCCAGAGATCAACACCAGCACCATAGTGAGTAGCTCCAAGAAGAAGCTCGGGGGGGCGATACCAGAGGGTGACAACCCGACTAGTCATGGGTTGTTTTATTTCGGGGTTATAAAACGATGCCAATCCAAAATCTGCAATCTTTAAAGTCCCGTCATTATCAATTAGCAAATTGGAACCCTTTATGTCTCTATGCAGGACCCCGTTGTTGTGGCAGTGCTCAAGTCCAGAAAGTAACTGTTTCATATAGCATTTCACCTGCCCCAAAACCAAAACACTATCAATAAGGTTTCACAAAAATGATGTAAACTTGTGTCCCAAAAACCGTAAGGCATCCCTTAGGTGGGATTAATCGTAGGCAGCTAAGGGAGGCCTAGCGCCTTGGTGCCCTTGGGTGGGGATTAATCGTAGGCGGCTAAGGGAGATTTTTTAGAAACCATAGTGTAAAGAAAGCATATTATACCTGGGGGTGAGTGAACTTGAGACCATGAGAAGCAGCAAGGCCAGCCAAATCATGTTCCATGTACTCGAAAACAAGGTAAAGACTTGAGGACATTCTGGAAGTGACCAAGCCTTGAAGCTTGATGACATTTGGATGGTCAAGCTTCCTCAGAATGAGTATCTCTCTCGCCATGAACTTCACACTTTCGGCCTCTAAATTGTCGAACCTAACCTTCTTCAATGCCACTATCTTCCCGCTTATCAAGTCCCTCGCTTTATATACATTGCTATATGTCCCCTGCCCTATCTATACCCATACCCAAAACACAAAACCCACAAATCTCACTAATCAAGAGTTTAAATTAGTAATACATGGTACAATTTGTTATGGATTATTATCTAACAATGCTTACTTTTTGTGGGATTTTACTGGGTTTGTTGTTGATGTCATAACTAACAATGTCTCGAATCGATTTACCAGATTTTTTATGAGTTGATTCCTCAACTTTTAACCCAAAAAAAAAAAAATGAATTTAGAGCAATCCAATTCAAAGAGCATAGTGCAAAATCAAAAGTTTTGCTTTTTAGCAAAAAGGCATTGCAATCTTTTACCTTTCTTTGACATTAACGACATAGAGAACAGTATATAATAATGGCCGGGAAGTTGTAACTCCGGCGAAGTGTATTGGGTGTTCGGCGGAGATTACCTTATCGAGCTTCTGGAACGTATTGGCGCGCCTCGGAATCCAATCTTTAATCGCATCTCCGGCGACGTCAACCAGCCACAACGGCCACCCCTGTTGGTCGATGGCCGCAAAGTTCCCAATCGCGCAAAGCTCCTGCGGCGGCTGCGGCGGCGGTTGCTTCTGCCTCTTGTGATTCCGTCGGCGGCCGCCATCGACAGTGACTTCGGCGGCGGAGACATCCTCTCCGTCCTTCCTGACCCTAGCTCCGCAAGACGGCCGGCGTTTTTTGTTTTTCCGGCTAGATTCTCCGGCAGCTCTGGTCCCGAGGACACACCCCATAATCAATGAGAGAGCTCAAAACTCAACTGCAATAATGCCAACTTTGGGCGAATTTAATTTCCTCATGGAAACAAAATTGAATTGATGAGTGAGATAGTAGAAAAATTCAAAACTGGGTAGATGAACACAGTATCTGGTTTAGCTACTACATTTATGACTGCTCTGCTCTTCTTCAGCATCAGCAGACAGATAAAGAAAACTGTTTTTTAATTAAAAATTACTACTCCGTAGTACTCATTTGGAATACACTGTACAGTTCCGTTCCGGAACCGCCACTCCTTGGTACCGGTACCGTGACCGGATCGGGCGGTACCGGTTCTGGTATCCGGACTAGTGGTTCCGGTACCGGACCAGCCGGTTTCAGTCACCCCCTAATTCTTTTTTTTGCTTTTTTTTAAAATTTTTAAAGTGTAAAATTATAAATTTGCAATTGTTAAAGGAAAGAATGAAATAAAAAATCTAAAAATGTAGCTGTTATTTAAATATTATAAAATGAGTAATACACGAACTGAAGAACAACTACATTTAATATCCTGACGGTTCAAAAAACGCGACGAGGTAAAGAACCGTAAAGAAACCCTCGAAGGAGCTTATATATCGCTCAGCTAAAAAAACTAATTACATATTTACATTATTACATATCTACATTAACATAAAAAAAAGTTTATAACTTATTCCTCAGAACTTGAACTTCCATCTGTGGTTGCATTCATGTAATGCTCCGAATTGAATTCGTACCCTGACTCTTGAGCTCGACGTCTTGCCAAGAGCCAATCTTGGTTGCAAACAAGTGTTTCAAGAGATTCAGCGTTAAGACAACTTCGGTAGTCGGTTAGAATGTTGCCGCCAGCACTGAATTCTCGTTCTGCTGCTACGGTTGATACCGGGACGGACAACACTTGTCTTGCTAGCACTCCGAGACATGGGAACATGTGTTCGTTTCGCTTCCACCATCCGAGGATGTCAAACTCCACATCATCGTCGTCGTAATCGCATGGCTCCCCTTGGTACATAGCAAGTTCGTTGTGCGAGCTTACTGTTGTACCACTTGAACTCGTCGAAGGCTGAGCACGCTTCCCTTTCTTTGCAAGAAGCCCACCGACTATTCCTTTAAAACCTTTTTTTGATTTGGGGGCGGAGGAGGTGCTGTTTCTTCTGGAAAATATAAACAAATAAATCCGATTTTAATTGTTTTTACCTTTGTCCGGACCTTGAGAGGTCTCGAGTTCACCTGCCTCCTCGTCGACGTCGTTGTTGTGCGGTGTAGGCTCCTCGTCCCCATCCATTCCTGCTTCATCAATCTCCTCGAATAAACTTTCAAGAGTTTCGAGATTCGCGTCGTCTCTACCTGAAATGTACTGGTCGAATTCTTGATCTGTCAAAGCGTCGCCCATTAATTGATCGGGGATAGTAGGAAAGGAAGAGACGGAGTGTTTTCCTCGAGAACCGCATGAGGTCGAACCGTCGAAGGTGGCTTTAGCTTTGCCTTTCTTCGAACTTCGGTTCACGGCGCCCATATCCACGGAACTTCTACCGCACTCTCTCGTCATCTTAATATATATATATATATATATATATATATATATATATATATATATATATATATATATATATATATATATATATATATTGATATTTAAAAAAAATAATATATTAAATTTCGAAAATATAAAAAATTTCGAAAATTTCGAAAATTATTTAAAAAATTATATATTAAATTTCGAAAATTTCGAAATTATAATATTAGTAATAAACTAAAAATATATGATAATTGATAATATGAATAATGAATGTATTTATAGGTTATTATGTAATATATTAATATATATTCATATTATTATATGAATATAAATTGTATAAAAATTAAAAAGAGATAATAAGATTGAGAGATTGAGAGATGGATTTAGTGTGATTTTTTTGGAAAAATGGTAGAATTTATAGTATTCCCCCCCCCTCCCCTCCCCACCTCCCCCACCTCAAACGGCTATTTAGCCGTTGAGCCCCCCCCCCCCCCACTGACTTTTTCCTCTGTTTTGCAGGTGGCCGACCGTTGGGAAAGCAAAAGCAAAAAATAAATAAATTAAAAAGGTACCGGAACCAGTACCAGTACCGCCGGTGCCGGTACCGAAATTTGGGTACCAGAACCGGTACTGAGGGGGGCGGTGTCGGTACCGATTCCGGTACCGGTAGAACGTCCCGGCCGGCAGTGACGGTGGCGGGTACCGGCGGTACCGTTTCTAGTCACGGTACAGTACTGGTACCGTGTCCACCCTTAATTTGGAAAGGTGCCTCCCAGCACAGTTCCTACACGATTGTGGGATAATCATGGTATAATCTTAATCTGATTTTTAGAGAGACTGTCTTGTACTCGATGTGCACAAAGAACTGTAACAAAGATTAGAATTCTCACACTGACACTGTCGGGATTCTACTTTAGGATCAATAAACTTGACATTCTCTCCTTAAACCAATTGAACTACCCATGCAGGCCTAAGTACTCATTTGGACGACGCGCCTCTAGAGCTAAGAACATTTACAATGATGGAGATTCTCCCAACTCTTATCACGTCAACATTTTACTAATTTTTTGTCTCATTTCAAAATTCTACAATGCTATCGCATTAAAAATCTGCCTCTCCATTTCTTTTACATTATTTATCATTTTTAATTCAAAACTTGGAGTAAATTCTATAAAAGGTCCCAGTTATAGTTCGTTTTACATATTTAGTCCCTACTTATCAAATATCAATAATTTAGTCCCCAGTTATTATATTGTTTTCCACGAATGGTCCTTTGTTAACATTTTCGTTAAAACGTAGATAAAATTGTAAATTCACGCTCCTCCCTCTTCTCAATTAAGCTTCCTCCCTACTCTCGCACTCCTTTCCTAAACCCTTCGCTGAGTTTGAAGCTTTGAACCCAAAACCTAAATCATCACTTCTCTCTCAATTGTTCTTCTTCTTGGTGGAATCCAGAATCGAAACGAGTAACCTTCATAGATGAGTCTTAAGGTTTATTTTCTTTTGCAATTTCCTGAGACTTACCCATAAAACTCATCCACGAAGGTTATTGGTTTCGATTTTGGGTTCCACCAAGAAGATGAACAATTGAGAGAGGGGTGATCCTTTCGGTTTTGGATTTATAGCTTCAAACTCAGCGACGAATTTGAGAAAGGCGTGCGAGATGAGGGAGGAAGCTTAATTGAGGAGAGAGAGGAGCGTGAATTTACAATTTTATCCATGTTTTTAATGGAAATGTTAACAAAGGACCATTTGTGGAAAATAATACTCCCTCCGTCCTTAAATAGATTACAATTTTTTCTCTCTCCTCTCGATATTTTTTGTTTGTTTACGCGATTTCATTAAGTATTTGATAAAATAAAATATTCTTGTCACCTCTTGTTTTGTAGAACTTTTGACATAGTTTTTTAATATGTAATTTTTATATCTTATTGATATACCAATTTGTAAATAAAATGATTTTAAAAAATAGGAAATTTTACTCCGTAACCCGCAATTTGTAATCAAATTGGAGACTAAATTATTGGTATTTGGTATGTAGGGACTAAATATGTAAAACGAACTATAACTGGGGACCTTTTATGCAATTTACTCCCAAACTTATATAAATTTAATACAAATATTTATTTTCAGCTAAAAAAAGATGAATAATTTTAAAGAAATAAAAAGGGATTGTAACAATTAAAAATAAAAAATAAGTGAATACAACATTACATTACGAAATACTACATTAATAACAAGGAGAAATTTAACATGTTTAAAATTAAAATTACAAAAGCTGAAAAATAAAAGAAGTTACTAAAAAATAAATAATTGAAAAACGAATACTACTGAGTTGCCCATATTTATCATAGCATGGATCGTCGTCATCATATCGTGGTGGTACTTTAGCTCCACCTCCGACATCGTTATGTCTATTGTCATAAGCTTGCTGAGGTTGGTGCAATGAATTGCGAAGCTCATGCTATCAAAGTTTTTATTGAGCATGTCCAACGTCGAGATTTCAAGTGGGATTGAATACTAGGAGCCGTTGTCTTGGCCTTCCCATTCTTTGCCGCCTTTGACCCGATCGAGGGGCTCTAACCGCTAGGTTCGTCACTCGGTCTATGGGGGAAGTCGTCCCCTATGGCATTGAGGTCGATGTAATGTCTGCCCCCCGCTCGTTAAGTACAAATAAGTCTCGGAGAGGTTGAATCGCTTCGACACTGATCTTCCAGCTTCTGCCCCGATGCTGAATTTGAGGCTCCTTTGTAGAACTTTTCAAATTTCCTAGAACTTGAAAACCCTCTCTTCCGCTTCATAATAAAGGTCCAACGCCTTCGACATAATGTCTATGATACAGGATCTACTAGGCCACATCTTGAACATGTTGGCATATAAGCCATTTAACTTCAGGACTTCTGGGTGCACGTGGATCCAGTATTTTCGAAGCATCTCCCCGTCACTTACGGGCGTACCATCGGGCCTCTTGGCGTTTTACTTCGTCGCAACACGCTCCCAGAACATTTTGAATTTTTGGTAGTTGGCGACGATGGCATCCTCTGACACGTCGACGTAGTACTTCGCCAATGTAAGACTTTCTGTCGGAATATACTTCATCGCATATCTGTCTTTTTGGCCCTTCCTTTGCTAATTTCCTCGCTGATGGACTCCAACTCAGAAATGTCGTAGTCGGTCGTATTAACGACTGACAATTGGTAGGACTACCGTTGGAGCCAGAGAACGGGGCAAAGTCGTTACCACGTAAAGAATTGTAGTTTGCAAATCGGATGATAACATCGAGTTTGAAATTCTAAAAGTTGAAGGTGTTTCCCTTGGAATTTATTTTAGGATAATGAGGAACGTCTAAGTTCTAGAGCCACTCAAAAAGAGTGGCCACGGAAGCCACTCACCCAATTGGGACACCTACGGTGCTCCGTTCACAAAATTGATAGTTCCTACCCCCTCTAACCCCCTGGTAAACCCCCCCATCCGGTCCCGATCCCAACTCATCCCCCTAACTACGCCAATTGCGGGGTGCAAGTTTAGTTGACTTTGGAGTCAAAATTTTTGACTTTAAAGTCAATTATACTTACGGGGTGCAATTGATGTATGTGGGGGATGATTTGGGGCCGGGACTTGGCGGGGGGGTTTACCAGGGGGTTAGGGGGGTTGGAATCATCAATTTTATGAATGGAGCTCCGTAGGGGGGCAGTGGCTTCCGTGACCATTGAAACCCAGTGGCCACCAAACCGGGCCGAATGAGGAAAATGAGAGATAAAGTGAATTGAGCGAAATAAGAGTGAATTGTGAGAGATGAGGGATGTGAGTGGATGAATTGAAGATGAAGATGTGTTGAATTTATTGAAGTTAAAAATGAATAAAATAAAAATATTAAAATTAGGAGAGTCGCGGCGCACCGTCACAATGAACGATTGTCCGTCCAAAAGAACTGGAAATGGAGACCAATGCAGCGCCGTATTCATTTATTTCTCGCAGGACTAATGTGCTTTGGGTTTGGCACATTTCATGTAACAGGTTTGTATGGTCCTGGAATCTGGGTCTCAGACCCCTATGGGTTAACAGGAAAAGTACAGGCAGTCAATCCAGCCTGGGGGCATAGAAGGGTTTGATCCATTGGTTCCACCCCAGTGGGAGGCTCGCACGACGGGCTATTAGCTTAGTAGTAGAGCGCAGTACAGCGGTTCGAGTCCGCTTATCTCCAACTCCTGAACTGAAGCGTTGTGATTTCAGGATATGATTTCTCATTCATGGACGTTGATAAAATTCATCCATTTAGCAGCACCTTAGGGTGGCATAGCCTTGAAAGTGAAGGGCAAGGATCAAATGAGGAAAGGCTTATGGTGGATACCTAGGCACCCAGAGACGAAGAAGGGCGTAGTAATCGCGAAAAGCACTATGGCGGAAATTTCGCACCTCCTCCTGCAATGGAGGAGCGGCAAGGCGGGCGGCGGGGTTTTCTTGTAACACCCCAACCCGCATGACCCAAACCCGTGGGACAGCGGGTCGGTGTGCTACTGAATTGGTATCCGAATTTGCGACATTTTCAAAACAATTTTAAACAAACATTCTATCCATGCATAAAAGAATCCATCGGAGTAATTTAAAATAATGCGGAAGCCTTTTTAAAGTCAAACAACCTGGGGATCTTGCCCGAAAACGTAATAAGCATTAAAGTTAATTGAATAAAACATAATCAACAGATTAAAGTGACAGCCACGCCATCGTACATCTCCTCCTCAACGCCCTCTGGGATCGGCTCTAGGTTCATCTGTCTGATCACCTACGGACAGCAAAAGAAAACAACGCTATCCGCTCAGCATTGACGCTGAGTGGTACTCCATTGAAGCACAAGAATAAATATAATAATTCAACAATTAAGATCGTGCATGTGTTTATCCTTTTAATAAAAATCAGTTCAACTTTACATTTGGTTCTTTAGACGGTTGACCAACAGTCAACTTATTTTCTTTCTTTTCAAAATGATTTAGGTGTTACGGGTTTCCCATTGACTCTTTGACCACCGGTCAAACCAATTTAGATTTTCATCAAAATCAAACCAATTTAACATTTATTCCCTATGTCGGAGATAGCCTCAATCCGTAATACCGAAGATGGCCTCAATTCGGTGGAGGTAGGATCCCCTGGGCGATGGCCTCAAACCCAAGATCGCAGACCCTCGTGCACGTCTTAACCTCACTGGCCAGGCCCTGCAGCCGCCCGAGCGTTGGCCAGTTTCTATGTTTGACACAATAAACCAATTGACCTTATTCACCAGTTAAAATTAATTAATTAACTTAACTAATTCGTTAAAGTTTGGATTCAACCATTCGGTCAAACCTACGACAACAGAGTATCCAGTCAAAGCCTAGGTCAAACATGACCTAACCCAAGTCAAAGTCAAACCTGTTCAGTCAATTCACAATCTTCAACAATTAAATTCAAACAATCAATTTAATTCAATTAACCAATTTAGCCAAATTATAGCATAAACACATATAACGATCCAAACCATTAAATCTATTCTGAATGCTATTAACTTCATAGTACGGACCTGGATTACGTCGAAATCGAATCGATAGCTCGAACGGAAGGCAAATCGACGAAATCAACCGAATGGGTCAAATCGAGTCAAAATACGAAATCGACCAATCAATCCGGCGTGGGGGTTAATCTGCCGGCGATATCACTCGGGGCAGCGGCCGGATGCGGCGACGGTGACGGACGCCGGCGACAGTGGCGTAACGGCAACTCGACGGCGATGAGCAGCGACTGGCGGCGCTGCACTCGACGGCGGCGGGTGGCCGCTGTGCAAAGGGAGACGGCGGCGCTCGTTTCCGGCGAAGGCGAAGCAGCGGCTGGAAGCTCGGCGACGGCGGCTAGAGGCTCGGCGACGCTGAGCGGCGGCTGCTGGCGAAGGAAGCAGCGGCGGCGCTGCAACTCGGCGGCATCGATGAGCGACCGGCGCTGGCTCACGGCGGTAAGCGACGGCGGCTGGAGGCGAAGGAAGCAGCGGCGGCGCTGGGCAGCGACTGGCTTCCGGCGACGGTGAGGTCGCTGTTGGTTGGTGCGGCGAGGCTGGGAAGGCGACGGCGGTGATGGCGGCGGAAGGAGCTCTGGCTTCCGGCGGCGAGCGATTGGCTGGGCGGCGAAGAAGAAAGAAGAAGAAATCGAAGAAGAAGAAAGAAGAAAGAAGAAGAAGAACGGAGAAGGAGAAGGAAGAAGAAGAAGAAGGGCGAACGACGAAGAAGATAAGGTAAACGAAATCGTGTGGCTGAAATTTAGGTTTAGGTTTAATTAATGGTCCCATTCCAAAAAGGATTGGGCTTCGGACCCAAAATACCTGATTAAATGGTCATAACTTGAGCTCTGTAACTCCGATTCGCGAACCGTCTGAACCGACGCGATCACAAAAATATTTCCTACGAGATGACATAAAAGTTGGGCTTAAAATCCAAATTATAATTTTAACCCCTTATTGGGCCCAATTCGTAAACAATTGCTCTAACAATTAATTAATTCCTTTGGGCCAGGTTTCGGGGCGTTACATTTCTCCCCTCCTTAAAAAGAATTTCGTCCTCGAAATTACCTGAGTCATTGGTCGTCGAATAGATGAGGGTACTGAGTTCGCATAGATTCTTCGGTCTCCCAGGTTGCTTCTTCCACTGCATGATTACGCCACAGTACCTTTACCAACGGTACCGTCTTGTTTCTTAACACTTTAGTTTCGCGCGCCAAGATCTTAACTGGTTCTTCTTCGTAAGACAAACTCTCGTCGAGGGTTACAGCATTGGTCGGCAACACATGAGTCGGATCTGAACGGTATCTACGTAGCATGGAGACATGAAAGACGTCGTGAATCCTGTTCAGCTCTGGTGGCAACTCTAGCTTGTAGGCAACAGGTCCTATTCGCTCCAAAATGCGGTAGGGTCCAATGAATCTAGGGCTAAGCTTCCCTTTCTTCCCGAACCGTAGGACCTTCTTCCAAGGTGAAACCTTCAAGAATACCATGTCACCAACATTATACTCTATGTCTCGTCTCTTCAAGTCTGCATAAGATTTCTGTCTGTCCGAAGCAGTGCGGAGTCGGTCTCTGATCACACGAACCTTTTCCTCGGTTTCCTGCACAATATATGGTCCCTCGAGCTTACGCTCGCTAAGCTCTGTCCAACAAATCGGGGTTCGGCATTTTCTGCCGTAAAGTGCCTCGTACGGAGCCATCTGAATACTTGCCTGGTAACTGTTATTATATGCAAACTCCATTAACGGCAAGTAACGCTCCCAATCTTCTCCAAAGTCGATCACACAAGCTCGCATCATATCCTCGACAATCTGTATCACCCTCTCAGACTGGCCATCGGTCTGAGGGTGAAATGCCGTACTAAGGTTCAAAGCTGTGCCAAAAGCCTTCTGAAGTCCTCTCCAGAACTTCGAAGTGAACCGGGGATCTCTATCAGATATGATTGACAGCGGTGCACCGTGCAAACGAACTATCTCTCTAACGTACAAATCTGCCAATTTGTCTAAGGAAGAGTCACGTCTGACGGGTAGAAAATGAGCGGACTTCGTCAACCTGTCAACAATGACCCAGATGGCGTCATTCTTTCGTGAAGATCGTGGCAATCCGATCACAAAATCCATAGTGATCCTTTCCCACTTCCATTCCGGAATGGTAGGAGGGTGCAGCAACCCTGTCGGAACCTGGTGCTCAGCCTTGACTTGCTGACAAGTCAAACAGCGTGCAGTGAACTCGGAGATTTCCTTTTTCATAGCTGGCCACCAATAGGATTTCTTCAAATCCTGATACATCTTGTTACTACCCGGGTGCATAGTGTATACGGTTCCGTGAGCCTCGCGTAACAAGCGATCCCTCACTTCACTGCGGGGCACCACTAGGCGTTCATGATAGTACAAGACTCCGTCATCTCGAATTGTAAACTCGGGCCTCTTTCCTGTAGGAACTAACTCTCGAGTCTTCTAACAAAACTCATCATCCCTCTGTGCTGTACGGATCTCCTGCTCTAACGGAGACTGAAGCTGTAGCTCGGCTAACGATTTTCTGCTCAAGGCATCGGCCACGATGTTAGCCTTGCCCGGGTGATACTCAATGACTAAATCGTAATCCTTGATCAGCTCCAACCATCGGCGTTGTCTAAGATTCAGCTCCTTCTGGGTGAGTAGGTACCTCAAACTCTTGTGGTCGGTGAATATGTGAATCCTCTCTCCAAAGATGTAGTGGCGCCAAATCTTCAAGGCAAACACCACGGCTGCCAACTCTAAATCATGTGTCGGGTAATTCTCCTCGTGAGTCTTCAACTGTCTCGATGCGTAGGCCACTACCTTACTTAACTGCATCAGTACACAACCTAAGCCGCTATGAGATGCGTCACTATAGATGGTGTACTCGATGCCAGGAGTAGGTTGAACCAAGACTGGTGCCTGGGTCAGGCACTCCTTCAGTTGATCAAAACTGCGCTCGCACGCTTCTGACCACTCAAATTTGATGTCCTTACGCAGTAGCTTGTTCAATGGAGTAGCGATCGAGGCGAAGCTCTTAACAAATCGGCGATAGTAACCGGCTAATCCAAGGAAGCTCCTCACCTCACGAACATTCCGTGGAGCCTTCCAGTCCACTATGGCTGAAATCTTGCTGGGGTCTACCTGGATACCGGTAGCAGAGATAACATGTCCTAAGAATGTCACCTCACTCAACCAGAATTCACACTTAGACAATTTTGCATACAGCTTGTGCTCTCGCAACACACTCAGAACCAATTGCAAATGTCTAGCGTGCTCCTCTTGAGTCCGTGAATAAACCAAGATGTCATCGATGAACACTACTACGAACTGGTCCAAGTATGGTCGGAACACACTGTTCATAAGCTCCATGAACACTGCCGGGGCATTAGTCAATCCGAAAGGCATGACTGAGAACTCATAATGCCCATAGCGTGTCCTAAAAGCAGTCTTCGGAATGTCTTCTCTCCTGACAGAAATCTGATGATATCCAGAACGCAGATCAATCTTCGAGAATACCGTAGCCCCTCTGAGCTGGTCGAATAGGTCGTCGATACGAGGCAACGGATAACGATTCTTCACTGTAGCTTTGTTCAACTGCCTGTAGTCGATGCAAAGTCTCATGGATCCATCTTTCTTTCGAACAAATAACACTGGTGCTCCCCATGGGGAAACGCTAGGTCGGATGAATCCCTTTTCCAGTAGCTCTTGCAACTGAGCCTTCAACTCCTTCATCTCGGCAGGTGCTATACGATACGGTGTAGCAGATATGGGTTCCGTACCCGGAATGAGATTGATCGAGAACTCTACCTCTCTCGGCGGAGGCAAACCAGGTAGGTCTTCGGGAAAGACATCAGGGAAGTCGCAAACCGTACGAATGTCCTGCTGACATGGCGATTCTTTTCGCATATCCTGAACGTGACATAGGAACATCTCGCACTTCTTGCGAATCAAGCGCCTCGCGCTCAAGGATGATATGAACTCGGGAGTCTCGGGGAACACTTCCCCGGAGAGTAATACGTCGCTACCGTCTTCAGGTCTCAGCCGTACGGTCCGACAACTGCAGTCGACCACTGCTCTATGCTCGGTGAGCCAATCCATACCAAGGATAATGTCAAACTCCTTGTGTGGTAGCTCTATCAAATCTGCAGGGAATTGCTTCCCTTGCACGGACAACGGACATCTATGATAAATGTGATGAAGACGCATGCTATGTCCTAGCGGATTCGATACAATGGTAGGTATCTCAAGGTCACTCCTCGCAATCACAGAATTAGCAGGCATGCCAACACAGATATAGGAGAGCGTAGAACCCGGATCGATCAAGGCATGCATAACTGAATCAAATAGTACGAACGTACCCAAGATAACATCGGGCTAGGATCTGTACGCCCATGCATGGCGTAGGTACGCGCTGGTGCCCGGCCTGACTGTTGCGGACGTGGTCTCTGCTGATTATTTGCGGCAGTAGACAGCTGACTCCGTGCTGGATGTGATGCGGCAGGCTGATCCGGAGCTCTAGGTAAAACAGACTCGCTGCTAGGGTTTGTCGGGCAATGCCTCCTGAAGTGCCCTGGCTGACCACAACCCAAACATAAGCCTTGGGTGAGCCAACACTCGCCCGGGTGATGCCTACCACAATGTACACATTGCGGGTGGCTTCTCGATCTGTTCGAGTTGCTCGCGGCGACCGACGGAGACGGCCTCGACTTACTCCTCTTAGGCGGCGGCGCACTCGAAGAACCCTTCTCGTACCTCTTTCCCCCGAATCCAAAACTCTTCCCGCTCGGCCCGGTGCTGGCCGCGGGTCGCGGGTCTTTCGTCGCTCTATCCTCCTTCTTGGTTGCCTGCAAATCATCCAAGCTCTTTTCTGTCTTCACAATCAAATCATACGCCGCATTAAAATCTGTCGTCGTGATCAGTGCGGCGTACGGCCTCAAGTCCGGCCGTAGCTTCTTGACGAACTCGTTCAAACGATCCTCCGGAGTGGAGACCAGACTCGTCGCGTACTGGGACAAGTAGTCGAACCTCTGTCTCAGTTCAGGCAGTGACATCCCCTCCTGCTTAAGCGCAACGAACTCATCGCGCCTCTCCTCGCGGTACCGGGTGGGGACGTACTCCTTCGTGAAGGCTCGATCGAAGCGATCCCAGGTCCACGGCTTGGGTGTGTGTGGATCTTGGTCAATGCGCTTCCACCAATCATATGCTCCCTTCCGGAACATCTGTGACGCCAACTCCGAGCGATCAGCATCTGGGACTCTCAAATTCTTGAGTACCCGGTCCATCTGCTCAAGCCAATCCAAAGCAATCTGGGGTTCCCCCAAATTGTCTCCTCGGAACTCTTCCGCTCCATTATCCTTCAACATTTTGAAGGTAACGATGCGCGGCTGCGGCTGTGGTGGTGGAGGTGGCTGGAACATGGGCATAAACTGCGCCATGTGCTGCATATAGTGGGCCATCATGGCCGGGAACATCTGCTCGTAGGCTACCGGCGGTATCGCCAACGGTGGCATCACTGGAGGTGGTACGACTGGCGGTGGTACAGCTGGTGGCTGTCCCGCTGGCTCAGGTGGATTCTGTCGTTGCCCTCCGTCACCCGGAGGCGTGAAACTCGAACCCTCGGTGTTAGCCGTGTGCACGCTCACGTGCTCCGGCTCCGGAACGTACTGACCGTGGGTCGATTCTTGACTCATTCTAAAATAATAAGGAAATTCCACGTCAGATCTTAACACATAACAGATAAAGCTATAAATACTTATTACCTTCCCGGGGCAGAGGAGATACGTGAGATGCAGATGCGGCTGAATTATTCATTGTATTATTTTTTTTGAAAGGGTCCGAAGACCGATTTTAAAACCAAATGCTCCGATACCAAAATGTAACACCCCAACCCGCATGACCCAAACCCGTGGGACAGCGGGTCGGTGTGCTACTGAATTGGTATCCGAATTTGCGACATTTTCAAAACAATTTTAAACAAACATTCTATCCATGCATAAAAGAATCCATCGGAGTAATTTAAAATAATGCGGAAGCCTTTTTAAAGTCAAACAACCTGGGGATCTTGCCCGAAAACGTAATAAGCATTAAAGTTAATTGAATAAAACATAATCAACAGATTAAAGTGACAGCCACGCCATCGTACATCTCCTCCTCAACGCCCTCTGGGATCGGCTCTAGGTTCATCTGTCTGATCACCTACGGACAGCAAAAGAAAACAACGCTATCCGCTCAGCATTGACGCTGAGTGGTACTCCATTGAAGCACAAGAATAAATATAATAATTCAACAATTAAGATCGTGCATGTGTTTATCCTTTTAATAAAAATCAGTTCAACTTTACATTTGGTTCTTTAGACGGTTGACCAACAGTCAACTTATTTTCTTTCTTTTCAAAATGATTTAGGTGTTACGGGTTTCCCATTGACTCTTTGACCACCGGTTAAACCAATTTAGATTTTCATCAAAATCAAACCAATTTAACATTTATTCCCTATGTCGGAGATAGCCTCAATCCGTAATACCGAAGATGGCCTCAATTCGGTGGAGGTAGGATCCCCTGGGCGATGGCCTCAAACCCAAGATCGCAGACCCTCGTGCACGTCTTAACCTCACTGGCCAGGCCCTGCAGCCGCCCGAGCGTTGGCCAGTTTCTATGTTTGACACAATAAACCAATTGACCTTATTCACCAGTTAAAATTAATTAATTAACTTAACTAATTCGTTAAAGTTTGGATTCAACCATTCGGTCAAACCTACGACAACAGAGTATCCAGTCAAAGCCTAGGTCAAACATGACCTAACCCAAGTCAAAGTCAAACCTGTTCAGTCAATTCACAATCTTCAACAATTAAATTCAAACAATCAATTTAATTCAATTAACCAATTTAGCCAAATTATAGCATAAACACATATAACGATCCAAACCATTAAATCTATTCTGAATGCTATTAACTTCATAGTACGGACCTGGATTACGTCGAAATCGAATCGATAGCTCGAACGGAAGGCAAATCGACGAAATCAACCGAATGGGTCAAATCGAGTCAAAATACGAAATCGACCAATCAATCCGGCGTGGGGGTTAATCTGCTGGCGATATCACTCGGGGCAGCGGCCGGATGCGGCGACGGTGACGGACGCCGGCGACAGTGGCGTAACGGCAACTCGACGGCGATGAGCAGCGACTGGCGGCGCTGCACTCGACGGCGGCGGGTGGCCGCTGTGCAAAGGGAGACGGCGGCGCTCGTTTCCGGCGAAGGCGAAGCAGCGGCTGGAAGCTCGGCGACGGCGGCTAGAGGCTCGGCGACGCTGAGCGGCGGCTGCTGGCGAAGGAAGCAGCGGCGGCGCTGCAACTCGGCGGCGGCGATGAGCGACCGGCGCTGGCTCACGGCGGTAAGCGACAGCGGCTGGAGGCGAAGGAAGCAGCGGCGGCGCTGGGCAGCGACTGGCTTCCGGCGACGGTGAGGTCGCTGTTGGTTGGTGCGGCGAGGCTGGGGAAGGCGACGGCGGTGATGGCGGCGGAAGGAGCTCTGGCTTCCGGCGGCGAGCGATTGGCTGGGCGGCGAAGAAGAAAGAAGAAGAAATCGAAGAAGAAGAAAGAAGAAAGAAGAAGAAGAACGGAGAAGGAGAAGGAAGAAGAAGAAGAAGGGCGAACGACGAAGAAGATAAGGTAAACGAAATCGTGTGGCTGAAATTTAGGTTTAGGTTTAATTAATGGTCCCATTCCAGAAAGGATTGGGCTTCGGACCCAAAATACCTGATTAAATGGTCATAACTTGAGCTCTGTAACTCCGATTCGCGAACCGTCTGAACCGACGCGATCACAAAAATATTTCCTACGAGATGACATAAAAGTTGGGCTTAAAATCCAAATTATAATTTTAACCCCTTATTGGGCCCAATTCGTAAACAATTGCTCTAACAATTAATTAATTCCTTTGGGCCAGGTTTCGGGGCGTTACATTTCTCCCTCCATGGTAAATGCTCTAAAGACCCACCCAAATGGTGCCACATGTTTGGGGTAACCCATTTGGTACCCTAATTTGCACACCACTCTTGTTCATAACTATCTAGTATACGTTTCTTATGAGATGGAAAAAAAATACTTCATTCGCTCCAATAAGAATGTCATGATTTTTTATTCAAAAATCGCAGAAACATTTTCATCAATTATTTGACAAAAATAAAATTGTAACACCCTAATCCGTCCAGGTCTGCAGTCCCTTTCAGACAAAAGTGTTAACTTGGTAATCATAAAAATTTAAAACTTTTCAAACACTTTTATTTATCACAATAATATTTTTCATAACATATACAGTACGGAGTATTCAACAATATTGCGGAAGCAAATTTAATATTGACATATCATAAATCATTTCAAAACTTGTCACATCCATCCCGACAATCTCGCCTCATCTGCCACCAGGATCATATTGCTCTTTTGTGTTTACCTACGTGTAGCAAATAAAACACACTACACGCTCAGCGGTAAAGCTGAGTAAGCATATCTAATGCGTCGAACATCCATATAAATTGAAACTCAATTCATTTGATATCATGCACATAATGTTTAGTTCAAATAATCAATATTCTGTTTTTACCATTCATTATTCAGTATTCAATATTCATCATTCAATATTCAATATTCATCATTCAATATTCAACATTTACCATACAATATCCATCATTTTTCATTCAACAATATCCTTAAACTATTCTTAGTCTAAGGCCAATGTTTATTAACTCTTAAACTAATTCTAGTTTAAGGTACTTTTAACTAAATCTTAAACTAATTCTAGTTTAAGGTACTCCTAACCAACTCTTAAGCTAGGTCATTAGTTTAAGGTACATATTTTCCGACCGATTTACCAACTCTTAAACTAGCCTTCGCTTAAGGTACAATCTTGAAAAACCGAACAGCAGAATACTAACTGTCGGGTTGGGTGGTATCACCAAACGAGTGCCTATAGTTTGGTTTGTAGATCCCGTATGTACGTTTTAACCCAGACCACCGAATATTCATAATTATACCCGCAAGACCTATTTCTAACCCATCTTAGAGGTCTTCTAGATAGTCTTAGAAACCAACATCAATATATCTTAGAGGTCTTCTAGATATCCTTAATAGTCATTATCAATTCCAAATGGATATATCTTAGAGTTCTTCTAGATATTCTTAACAATACAATTTATTTCATAATCATCAATATATTCATTTTTATTCATGATTCAATCATTTACAATAATCATTTTAATCACTAGGTTGATCAATCATAATCATCCATAATAATCATTCATCATAATCATTAATCAACATAAAAATCGATAACAAATAGCGGGCTAGCTTCGAGTATTAACACCCGAACTTACTGTCATGCATCATATAACATTTTTATTTATTAACAACATCATTTTTATTATGAAAAATCATCTTTATAATGATCATAATCAATTAGTATCAAAAATAAGGTTTTAGAGCTAAAAAATAGCATTTTCGGACAAATTTTCGGATCAGATTTTTGGTAGATCGATCCAGACCTCTAGATCGATCCATACTATGGAAAACCACTCCCAGGGGATCGATCCAAGTGCTTGGATCGATCCAGACAGTGGTTTTTCAGCCACTGTTCATCTTTTTCTTCATTACGGGTCCAATTTTGAAAATACCATTTTTAGTCACCGAACTTCAATTAAATTATATAGAAATGTTCTCCAAGGTTCATAGATAATTTTGGTATCAGTAATTCATACTTTTAACAACAATTTCATGGTTTATGATTCTTGGTTCTTCAAGCATGTCAAACACAAACCTCAACCAAACGACCGTTTATGAATGTAGAAACGATCTATACGAACATTCTAGTCACTATATATATCTACGGGCTTACACAGCACCATTGTGTCCTCCACACTCAAAGCTAACTCTCAGAAGAAATTTGAGATGAACTAGTGAAGAATTGAGTTCAAGGAGTTGTCTTATATAGAGGAAGAAATGGAGAAGAAGCCAAGCTTGGGGATGTATCTGTTCCTGTTTCGGTGTCTCAGTGGGAAGGGCTGCGATTTTCACGATTCCAAACACAAGTTCCTGATTGGGACTAAATTTGTCCCAGTCGGGGAACAATTTTTTTATCCAACTTTCTCCGAATTGAAATCTGTTTGCACTGTTGCGATCGTACAATTAAACTATATCCAACGATATAATTTTCATATTTATTTGTAATACTTTTTCTGACATCTTATTTTTGGGTGGTTGACTTTGATAGAATCGAAATTGATTTAGTTGACCTTTATTCAAAAAGGTTCTCACATTTAATTCATATAACTTGTTTTCATGATTTATTTCAATAAATCATTTCAAAGTTCACATCATAAATAAATCTTTCATTTATCCATAATTTGGGTCTATACTCTGGTTCCCAAATTAAGATCACACAGTAAATCAACATATTGGATTTATCTCTATGAGATTTATCCAGATTGTGATATTGGATATCAATATACTTGTATGTTTTATTTCGGCCCAAAGCCCAAGAACAATTTATTTTAATCAAAACAAATTTGATTAATCAAATAATTATTCATTAATAATTCTAGGGTAGATTTTGGGGCGTTACAAAAATATTATTGTCAACTGTTATTTTGAAGAATTTTTTATGTAGTTTTAAATTTTTTAATTTAAATTTTTTATTTTTATGCCAATGTTTAAAAAAATAAATTGAAAAAACTTAAAATATGGCTTCGTTTTGTGTAATGTGGCAAATATTTTAAAAAGGAGTAAAAAATAGATACGGAGTATACTGTGGAAGATGGGTTTAGTGTAAAGTGAGGTACAAAATGGTGTACTCCAAACATTACTTGTAAGAAATACCTACACCCTCACAAAATAATCATTTTACTTCAAACAATATGTATCTCTTTAAAAAAAACTTTAGTAGTGATAATGACACCTGCCAAAACACTAAAGACATCCGATCAACTTA
>NQVE01000183.1:1130000-1195000 GCA_003260385.1 Cuscuta australis
TTCTCTTTATTAGTACAAAAATAATTTATATATATTTAACTTGTTTTGAACTATAAAAAATTTATTCTATTGTATTAATATGCAATACAAATTGAGAGTAATTGATGATTAAAGTTTATCCACTTTGATTCAAAAGAGTGAAACTGGACGAATACTCTATGACGGAGTACATATTAAAAAATTATCAAAAAATTTTACAATGCAAAATGTAATAAGAGTATTTTATTCTATCAAATGACCAATAAAAACAAACGAGTAAACGAAAATTATCGAGAGAACCAAATAGTAAAACTATTACCTCCGTCTCAGTGTATTTGTCCAGTTTGATTTTTTAGAGTCAAACTAGACAAACTTTGAACTTCAATTACTCTCAATTTATATTGCATATTAGCATTATGAAATACAATTTTGAAAGTTCTCAATACGATAAATCTAATAAAGTCATTTTGTTGTTAAAATACAGTACGATTTTTATTTAATAGAAGTTCAAAGTTTACCCAGTTTGACTCGAAAAAGTCAAACCGGACAAATACACTAGGACGGAGGAAGTATTTATTAACTTATTTTGAGGTTTAAACATTTTTTACAACGGATGAAAGTAGAAAGTACAAAAAAAGATCAAAACGATTATACTCCCTCCGTTTGGAAAAACCCTTCCCATTTTATTTGGGGGCAAAAATAAGGAAGTGTTAAATTATAGTTGATTTCCAATTTTGCCCCTGAGGTGATGGGTAAAAGTAAGATGTGATGGAAAGATTATTAGAGAAAAAGTATGATGTGATAGATAGGGTAGGAAAAAGTAAGGGTAAAAGTGGTTTTTTAATAGAAAGGGGAAGTGTTTTGTTGGAAGTGAAAAAAATGAAAGAGGAAGTGTTTTTGAGAACGGAGGGAGTATGAGATTTCCAGGTAAGAGAGGCATTATTAATTTTAAATGGAGTATTTAAAGAGCTTGACCTTTACTACTTTTTCTTGATTTGACGCACATTATACGTCTCCCATGTCCAAAGTCCAAAGTCTAAACCAACACAGAAAGGAAAAATACAAAAGGGCCCCACACTGAAAGAAAACCTGATCACTTTTCAACTCGAGCCCCCTGCTTTGGTCCATTTATTTCTACACTAAATTGTACGTGTATCTCAATTTTGTGTCAAGGTAATGTGAGTGTTATAGGTACAAAATAACGTTACTCGACTTACTGCATACTTTTGGTGTACACTTTACAATATATTCTTTGGCCTAACTCTAACATGCTTGTATTTGTTTAATTAAATAGTTGTAATATAATATCTTTCAAAATTGATGGAAAACTATTTCGGTTGCTACTATATATGGATGAAAATTATCTTTCAAATTGTACCCATAAAGTGATAATTATATGTGACATATGTAACTTCATTGATTAAGATATATGTGTATGAATTTACAAACGATTGTCATCTGTAATGTTGATCGACCGTGATAAATTTTCCGCATTACTCATATCATTTTGGATTCACAAAAAAATACTCGTTATTAATCAATACATCATGTAATCTATGTGTCTGCTAAAAATTGTTCTATTTTGATTTTCATATAGTTTTAAAAAAATACGAGTATTAAAAAGTAAAAAAAAACATGCAGTCAAAATTGATAAAGAAGACAACGAAATTTTCTATGTAGTGCGGAGTATCACAAGTTATTTTGGTTAACATGAAAGACATTTTTTTTATTTTTAAAGATGGGTAGAGGGAGTAGGTCTAAAACGTCCAAATGTTTTCCTAGCCAAGATTAATACTCCCTCCATATGCTAAATTAAAGATTGGTAGAGAAAGTAATAAAACTAAAAGCTGCAAGCGCAATTATTATTCCTACCTATTACGTTTCCTTAGCCGCTAGCATCCTTAAACTCATGTAGCTATATACCACAGTCTATTACTCTGTGTTTACTGGTCATAGCTTGCTTTGCGTATATCAGTATATTATACCTTAAGCCTCACCTAAAAGCTGCAAGCGCAGTTATAATACCAGTATATTACTATCCTCACCTAGTCACCTCGGACACCTCCTAAGTATTCATCAAAATGTTTGCATCTTTGTCTCTCGGAAGTACATAAAGTATTCACGGAACGACCATCTTCACCTATATCTTTCTCAACTCGGGCACCAAAGAGTATCTTGCTTAATGTTAGTGGTTACATTTGGATACTAAAAGCATTTTCCTTTGATTTGAAAAAAAAATTAAGAAACTAAAATGAGTTTTAGAAAACTAGAAAAAGTTGTTGGTGATCAATATTGGGCACGTTGTGAGTAAGAGTTTAGGCCCAATGTATTTGTCATTAATTGATCCCTCATAATTAGAGACTTTGGGTAGAAGAAGAGACAATTTGGGCCGTAAATCAAGTTGTGTGGGCTGGCGATTAAATCAGTTCCGCTGATCGTGAGAGGGATTAATGATCCATTCTTCACCCAGAAAGGCCACAATAGACATTAATCGCTCCCCAATCATAGTGCAAGACCAAGACATGATTATGTTTCATGTACAATAGTTGAATACTATAAATTGGGGCGAAATCCCATTTATGAGCCCAAACTGAATTTAGCTAAAATTTTCTCCGTCCTAATTTAAGTTATACTCTCTTCGTTTTTAAATATATCTCACATTTCTATTACCGAGGTAAAATATCAAGTTTTTTCAATTCATTTTATTTACATATTCGTATAGAAATAAAAAATAAAATTCCTGTGAAAAGTTTTTCGAAATAAGAGGTGCCAAGAATAACTACATGAAAAGTTCTTCGAAATAAGAGGTGTCAAGAATATTTTATTTTATCAAATAACCAATGAAAATATAGAAATAAACAAAAATTTCTGGAACTGCTGAAAAAGCAAATGTGAGATATATTTAGGGACGGAGGGAGTATGTTTTACTATTCACAGGTCAAATTTTAACCACATTCTTTACCAATTTTCACTACTCATTTGATAAAATAATATATTCTTGTCACCTCTTGTTTTGTAGATCTTTTGATATAGTTTTTAAATATGTACATTTTTTTAATTTCACGCCAATTTTCAAAGAAATTACATTGAAAATAATTTTAATCAAATCTCGTAAACAACAACATCCGACTTTAAATTGGAACAAACGAAGTACAAGTAAGAGTGAGAGATTATTCTAATGGTTCAATACTCCCTTTGTGCATAATTTGATTACAAATTGCGAGTTACGAGATAAAATCTCTCGTCTTTTATAATTAATTTTATTTACAAATTGGTACATTAATACGAAATAAAAATTATACATTAAAAAAACTATGTCAATAGTTATACAAAACAATATGTGACAATAATATTTTATTTTATCAAAATACTCAATGAAAAAATATAAATAAACAAAAGTTATTGAGAGGAGGGAGAAAAAAGATTGTAATCAAAATTGGGATGGAGGGAGTATTTCTTTATCGTTATTCGTGCCCCCATAGTCAGTGGGTTAAAATCTCTCAGATGGAAAAGCTAGAAAAAATTAGAAAAAAATTCCAAAGCCTGTGGGTTAATATCAATAATATAATCCTTAAATATAATATTTCAGACTCAAATCACCAGAGTATAACACGTGGCATATCTATGTGGAATATTTTTGACACATCCTCCTATTAATTAGACGAACTTAACTCCAAGAATTCCCTAACCAATTTCTTTTGACGACAGAGCCTATTTTTGGACAACTACATCAGAACGACTTCGTTTGACAATAATGTTAGAAATTAGTGTTAACATTTAGAAAATGTTATCTGAGGGTAGCCTTTAACATTAACATTTTCAGAATAATGTTACACCGTTAAAATTTTATCCAAAACGCTAACGCTAATTTTTTTAAAATTCAGTTCCTAAGATTTGAATGTTAACAATTTTATAATAAAATTTGATTTTTTTCATTCAATTTCTATAATTGATAATTTTCTATTTTTATAATAGATGTGAAATTTTTACATGGTAACGTAATGGTACTGGTTGTATTTTAATAATTTATTTCATGATGTAATTTAATTTTTTTCACACACAACATATGATTAAATTTATCTAATTACTATTGAAAGTATATACCTTATCAATTAATAAGTTTATTCATACCCATACAAAGCATGTATAATATTTTTTTCTCATCATAGATAAATTTTAGTCAATAATAGGTTTCTTTATGAAAAATGCCTACAAATAATTTTTATATCATTGTTGAAAGAATAAGAAAAAGTAACATGAAACTAGAAAAGAGTGGTAAGAAATTTAAAGAAGTGGAAAGAATTTGAAGAATTAATTTAGAAAAAACTAGAAAAAGTGAAAAGAAACTAAAAGAAGTTACAAAGAAACAACAATAGTTGGAAAAAATTGAAAGTTAAGAGTCATTTAGTTGTGAGAAAATATGTTTCTAGATAATTATTCTAGGGGAGTATAATTTATGTTTATAGTCCTTAAATTAATTATGATTTAAATTTAAAAATATAATATTTTTAGTTATTTATTATGATATAATATTTTTAATTAAGTTATAGATAAAATTGATCAAAAACATTTGTTCCCAGTTTTCCTTGTCTTGAGGTCTTCTCTTCAAACTTTGGTAACACGGAGGTGAATGATGTGAGAAGAGCGTTAAAATGAGTATAATAACGACAGCAATGGAGTATACTCATTTACGTAGTGTTAGCTTCTCAAGCCTCCATTAATTGTAGAAGAAGCTAGAGGAAGAAGATGACCAAAGTTGCAGGGATATCTCTAAGTGTGGGAGTATGAATGAGTGAAGAGGGATGATATATTTTTATGGAAAATCATAGATACTTCTAGGTCATCTCAAACACACCCCACCACCACCATAGTCCAAGAATGATGAGAGAGGAAGGTGGGTGTGTGTTAAGTGGGATGAGAACAAGATAGAATAATGGGATGAGGATATATTTTTATTTGATAATGAAATGCGAGAGGAATCCTGGAATTTGAGGCAGAATGAATGTAGGTCTAGAATAAACTCTCTGTTCCAGAAGGATTAGTTTATCTGCTTGAATTTTAGGTTGTTTTCCAAACGAAGTTCGTTTTCGAAACCAATTGTGTTTTTGAACTAGAAAAAATAAATGGAATCCAATGATGTGTTAAAAATATTTTTCCTATTATTATTATTATTTAGGCCTTTGGGCCCACACGCTCGATTTCAGATATTTTTACTAATTAATTCTTTTAGATAAGTTTTCGTGGTATTACAACACTCTCCCCCTTAATAAAATTTCATCCTCAAAATTTACCTAAGGTCGGTCGTGGAAAAGATGTGGATATTTCGCTCTCATAGATTCTTCTGTTTTCCTAGTGGCTTTTTCTGACGTGTGATTATGCCAAAGGATTTTAACAAGTGGCACCGTCTTGTTTCGTAGGACCTTCAACTCACGAGCAAGTATCTCTAATGGTTCCTCCTCATAAGAAAGATCCTCATCAAGTGTAACTATACCCGGTGTGATGATATGTGAGGGATCTGAACGGGTTCGCCTCAACATAGAAACATGAAACACGTTATGGATCTTATCTAATTCCTAGGGTAAATCTAGCCAGTAAGCTAATGGTCCCACATGCCCAATGATCTCGTACGGACCAATGAACCTAGGACTAAGCTTCCCTTTCTTTCCGAATCTGGAACTTTCATCCAAGGAGAAACCTTCAAGAATACTCAATCACAAACATGGTACTCGATATCCTTGTTCCACAAATTGGTGTAGGATTTCTAACGATCAGGTGCAACCTGTAATCTATCTCAGATAGATGATTCGGACCTTCAATTCGGTTTTCTCAACAATTTCAGGACCTTCAACCATACAATGCCTTGTAAGGGGCCACCTAAATACTCATCTAGAAACTATTGTTGTATGCAAAATCAATCAAAGGTAAGTGCTGCTCCCAATTGGTACCAAAGTCTATGACACAGGCATGAATCATATCCTCTAGAATCTGAATCACCCGCTCAAACTGTCCATTAGTCTGAGGGTGGGTAGCCGTACTATAGGTAAGTTTCGTTCCAAGAGCTTGGTGAAAACTCTTCCAAAACTTTGTTGTGAACTTTATATTGCGATCAGAAAGGATAGAAGTAGGAACAGCGTGAAGTCTCACAATTTTGCGGATATACAGATCGCCCAACTGACGTCGTGACGTCTCATGTCTCATAGGAATGAAGTGTGCAGATTTCGTCAAACGATCCACAATGACCCAAATCGAGTCATTCTTTTGAGGCGATAGTTGTAAGCATGTGACGAAGTCCATCATGACGCGGTCCCACTTCCATTCAGAGATGTAATTCGACTGTAGAAGTCTAGATGGTAACTAGTGCTCGGCTTTGACTTATTGATATATATATATATATATATATATATATATATATATATATATATATATATATATATATATATATATATATATATATATATATATATATATATATATATATATATATATACTCCCTCCGTCCCCAATTTGATTACAAATTGCGGGTTACGAAATAAAATTTTCTACTATTTGAAATCATTTTATTTACAAATTGGTATATCAATAAGATATAAAAATTACATATTAAAAAACTACGTCAAAAGTTCTACAAAACAAGAGGTGACAAGAATATTTTATTTTATCAAATACTTAATGAAATCGCGTAAACAAACAAAAGTTATCGAGATTAGAGAAAAAAAAATTGTAATCTATTTAGGGACGGAGGGAGTATGTATATATATAGATACATACATACATACATATGTATGTATGCATAGGTATAGGTGGTAAATGTTCAAGAAACATATATTCCCTAATTCAAATAAAGCCTAAAAGAAGTGTGGGTTGGGGGAACACGGAAGTGATCAACGTAACGTACATCTCTTCAAATGTTTTTGATCATCTGCATGTATGTATGTATGTATGCCAATCCACATTATGTACTGTACTAGATATTAGCTAATAATGGCCATATTCCCATATATCCAACGCCTATGTCCATTCTAAAACGTCACTCGCAAAAGACAACTCTTTTCTTGTATGCCTCCCAAAACTGTAAATATAATCACGGTAGGCATTTTCAAACAACATTAATTCAAACTAGTATGGTTTGGGAAATGTCAAAATGAGTAGACCGTAAAAGATAGTTGTGGTAGTTTTGGTTAAATTTAAGAAAGTAAAAACAATTGTGTCTGTCTAATCTAAAATTAAATATTTTTTGAGATAAGTAAGATATGAAAGTTGAAAAATTTTGCGAGACGGAAGAAGTATTTAACAGACAGGACTAAATTGAATTTAACCATATTAAAATTAAAGTTAGTTTTAATTTTAACTAAAAAAAAGTATAGGCGGATCGGAATTTAACTGCAAAGAATTAAAAGTGTGTTACATTTTAATTTCAAATTATTGAATTTTTTTAGCAGCTTCAAAATATTGAACATAATTGAATCGAAAAAATTAATCAAAATGAAAGTGCTAGATGCACTAAAGTAATATTTGGTACTTCGTATTAGCTTACGTAGTACTCCGCATTTGACGAAATACTCCATATTAATTGCAACATTCTCCATAAATTTCTTTTCTAGTTTGATTTTTTTGTTAAACTTTGACAGGAAATTATATATGAAAAAAATAGAATGAATTGTTATATACACCTTTACATTTAATATCAAAAGATTCATTTTAAAATACTGTTTTTTTATATTATATTTTTATAACATAAATTTATATATAAATAAAAATATTAATAGTTAAGGTATTACAATGAAGACAGTGAAAAGCTAATTGAGAGAGAAATTTATAGACGAGAGAATATTAAGAACGAAGTTTCTTTAGAATTTTACAAATTCGGGGAATTTTTCAAATTCGGGAAGATATCGAAAATTTGAAATCATAAATTATCCTTCGGTGCTAACTAAAATCTCACTTGAACGTCAAACAAATTAAAATGATCTTATAGTGCGTGACTATAATGTACTATGTCCATTTGTGAAAAGTTTTCTTTTTTCATTCGTCTTAAAAAACTTTTTTTATTTTTATTAAAAAAGTCATTTTACTCTTACTATTTTTTAATATATTTATCACATCTATTTAATATTAATTCATCCATCAAATCGTATTTTCACCTATCGCATCAAAGAACATTTTTTGGAAACTCACACACCAATACAATCCCTTAAATTTTTTGAAAAACAAAATCTTCCATATTTTTAGGGAGAGAGGGAGTATTTAATTGGGGGGATAAATGAGGTGGGTAAAAAAGTAGCTTGAAGAACAAGGGTATTATAGTGTTTTTAATGGGTTGGAATTTAGAAAAACCAAATTATAAATAAGATTTTAGTTTTGGAATGCCAACTATAAAAAGTAAAATTTGCACTAAATAGTACTAAAACATACGGAGTATGTGTTTTTCAAATGTAGGACTTAAACTTTTTTATACTTTAAATAGTACTTAAACAATGCCTAGTCATGGAAACAATGTCCAGTGATGGTGAACATTTAACTTGAACAATGTGCAGTGGCGATGGACATTTACTTGAACAATGATTATCAGACATTGAACAGTGGTACTACATTGAGAAATAAAAATATATGGTACTACATTGAGAAAGTCACTATGTCTTAGTACTATTTACGTAAATTCCTCACTACTCCCTTGGTCCCAAAATGTTCATCCCATTTTCCTTTTTGATCCGCCCAGAAAAATTCTTCCCATTTTCTTTTTAGTCTACTTTTTAAGGACAAATTTCAATAATATCTTTCTATTTTACCACTAGTCTACTTTTTTTATTGCTTTTTTGATAAGAAAAGAAGCACTAAAAGTTTATAGTACGCGCATTTTTGAAAAATTGGTACCTTTTTTTCTACTCTTTAATAAGTCTGTCAAATCAACACGTGAAGAATATTAATTATGTTAGTCTTTACTTATTACTCAACTTCCATTACTAGGTTAAGTTCTATTTGTGTTGAGAATGCTTCGTATATATACACTATTGTGTCTTTCATTATCTCTTAAGTAAATCAATTATTCCATTATTCCGATATGCTATCGAAACCTTTTTGACTTAGATGTCACAAATTCGAACCACATTGCAACCAAGTTTAAAAAATAAATCTCACCTCCACGTGAGGGGTCGTGTTAAACTATAAAACCTATCATTGACCTACAACTAAACACTTATCATTCTTTTCGTTGAATTAGTTTCTTGATATGATATAAGAGCACCGATCTCTCACTCTCTCCCCCCTATCAATAAAAAAGAAGACCTAATCGGTTATTCTCCTTTGTCGATCGGCTCCTCTTTTTCACCGATAACGGATGCATGGCACCTACCTTTGTTGATCCAATGAAGGTTCTTCAATTCCCACGTGTCGTAAACTTCTTTTTGTTCGGAACCTTCAATCCCTTATACCTGCAAAGTTGGATGATAACAATTATCCGTCCTAGGATGTAATAGTTCAACCCAATTTCACTACTCATCACCTTCTAGCCTACGTCAATGGCACGGAGGGAGCGCCTTCTCCTCTCATGCATCCTCGATGAAGAAGCTGCGGCACATGAAAAACATGCTCCTCCGGTCATGAAGCCCAATCATACTTATGAAACCCGGTTGACTATTGATGCTAAAATCCGAGCATGTCTTCTAGCTATTGTGTCTCCAAGTGTGCAAGCCCATATTCTTCCGCCAACCTTGTTGGCAGAGATATAGATACACCTTCAGCTAAAAGAACATCGTCATGGCCTTTAGAAGCGAACTGGTTCAATGCAAACATATCTTGATGATGATGCTCTTGGCGTTGTGGCTTCTCCGATCCCAAACTCGCTCATGGGATTATGTCAGAGCAAGATATTATTTTGTGTATTGGCCTACTAGCAGAGTACGTACGCCTCCCTAAAACAAAATGTTCTAGGAAACATTGGATCTCCTTCTTTTAATCAAGTCTCTTTGGGTTATTGTTTGAGGAATTGAAAGTTTAGATTGAACAAAAACTACAGCTTGGTGATGTTTCTTCCTCCTCCGAGGTTCATAATGCTCTTTTTACTAGTTTTTGTCGCGAAGGCTACAGAGGAAAAAAGCCGTGGTGGCTACTGCGGAAGGGGCTGTGAACCATCCTTTGGTAGGATGAGGGTGAGCTGTATCCCTTTTGCAGAGACGATGACTGGTCCTACTCTAGAAAAGATGGTGGTAACCACGGTAGTCGCCCACCCCGCCCCGGTTCGTTAGCTTGCCATCTCTATGGGAAGACCAGTCACGCTTTACTGAAATGTTAGCATCACTATGATGAGTGTTGGTGATTTTAATGTCATCGGTTTATTTTGTGTGATAGGATTTACTTAGATCGGACAAGAATTTAAATATACGTTGTCAAACTAATTAGGAGGTGCGGATTGCGCGCTTGTTCAATAATATTATAAATTCACAGCGGGGTCTGGGGGGGCAGCCCCCGGGGTAGCGGGGGTCTGGGGTGGCAGCCCCCGAGAAGCGGGGTCCAAGGGGCAGCATCTCTGTGGATTTTTTTATTTCGGACGTTGTTTCTTTATGAAAATCCTTAAAATTTTTGTGATCGAAGTCCAAAACAGTAAAGGACTTGAACGAGTGGATAAACGTCAAAATAGACTCTAAAACCGCAGGAGACCTTTTGTTCAAACCCTTCTTCCTTATCGTGTGTTTCTTCCTCTACGCGCGAACGTACGCGTCTACGCGAACGTTCATGTTCGGTCATGAATTTTCGACTCTATAAAATAGAGTCTCGTGGTATGGATTGAGTTACGGATTTCAAGTGCTTGTTGTTAATTAACGTCTTATCCGATTGAAGTATTGTGTATACTCCGAAATAACTTTGATCTGAAAATGTTCATACGCGATTCATTATACTATCGAGTTCTTCATCAACACTGCTCCGCAGTATT
The DNA here is from genome assembly GCA_003260385.1 of Cuscuta australis. NCBI lineage: Eukaryota > Viridiplantae > Streptophyta > Magnoliopsida > Solanales > Convolvulaceae > Cuscuta > Cuscuta australis. The sequence continues at coordinate 1,140,907 of NQVE01000183.1, forward strand.
CTTCGTCCAATGACTCCTACAATGAGTTATATATATTTTGGACAATATTAATGGTTAAATATAAATTTTAGCTTCTCACACATTCTGTACCAAGGAAAAAGTCTTCCTTTGCGAGTACTACAACACAAAGCACTCAAGACAATAGCTCTTTCAATCAGTATAGTATGAGTAACAACTCTAACTAATGCAAAAGAAGATACTCAATTCCTTAGAGTAATGACTCTCAAAAGCAATGAAAGTTTAGTAATGAGTTTGATGAAATGAAAGATTGTGAGTAGAGTACTGCTAGAGTCACAAACAAACAGTACACAAAATTCACAAACTTGTCTTTTCTACATTTTCCTAGAAATAATTAAGATACACTCAAATAATAAAAGATATTTTAATTTAGAATACACAAAACATAAGTTTATAGAGTTTGTGAACTATTTGATTGTGACTCTAACATTTGTAACGTGAGGAAAAGTGCGTTAAAACCGATCTAAATTAAAGGACCCATATTTACAACCAAAAGGTCAAGGCAACGAGATAGAAAAGATTGGGGTCAATTTAATTTAATTACCTCAACCAATTTAATTTGACTACCTCAATCAAACAAAAAGGTGGTATGCGGGAGATAAGATTCAGATCAGTTCTGATTCAGATCAGATTTATTCAAATCGGGTTAGATTTATTCAGATCAATTCAGAATAGATCAGATTCATTCAGATCAGCTCAGATCAGATCATATTCATTTAGATTAGTTAAGATAAGATCACATTCCTTCAGATTAGGGGTGGACACGGTACCGGTACGGTACCGTTACCGGCAACGGTACCACCGGTACCAACGACCGTCACCGCCGGCCGACACGTTCCACCAGTTCCGGGAACCGGTACCGGGGCCGCCCCCCTCTGTACCGGTTTTGGTTCCAAATTTTCGGTACCGGCACCGCCGGTTCTAGTAACTTTTTTTTATTTCTCCAAACATGCAACAGTCCACTGGGGTCCACAGCTGCAAAATCCTGCAAAAAATGAAAAAAAAGTTAGTGGGGGAACCTCAACGGATCTTTATCCATTTGAGGTGGAGGGTGGGGGAGGGGGGAATTAGTATAAATATACCATTTTTTCAAAAAAAAAATCACACTCAATCCATCTCTCAATCTCTCAAATCTCAACCTATCAATCTCTCAATCTTATTATCTCTTTTCGATTTTTATACAATTTATATTCATATAATAATATAAATATATATTAATATATTACATAATAACATATAAATACATTCATTAGTTATATTATCAATTATCATATATTATTACTAATATTATAATTTCGAAATTTTTGAAATTTAATATATAATTAATTTTTAAATTATTTAATATAGTTCGAAATAGTCAAAAAATAATAAATAATATAATTTTTTTAAAAATATTAATATATAATAATATATAAATACATTCATTATTCATATTATCAATTATCATATATTATTATTTACTAATATTATAATTTCGAAATTTTCGAAATTCAATATATAATTAATATTATAAATATTTTAATATAGTCCTTTGTTATCAAAAAAAATATATTAAAATGTCGAGAGAGCCCGGTAGAAGGTCGGTGGATATGGGCGCCGTAAACTGAAGTTCGAGGAGAGGCAAAGCTAAGGCCACCTCCGACGGTTCGACCTCACGCGGACGCGGTTCTCAAGGAAGACACTCTGTCTCTTCCTTCCCTAGTATCCCCGATCATCTCGTTGGCGACGCTTGGACGGATCAAGAATCTGACCATTATATGTCAGGTAGAGGTGACGCCAATCTTCAAACTCTTGAAAGTTTATTCAAGGATATTGATGAAGCAGGAATGGACGTGGAGCCTACACCGCCCTGCAACAATCCTACCGACGTCGACGAGGAGGCAGGTGAGCCTGAGACCTCTCAAGGTCCGGACAAAGATATAAAAAAAATTAAAATCAGATTTATTTGTTTATCATTTTGAAAAAGAAACAAAAGATGACATAGTTTTTGGAACTTGTAATTATTGTGCCACCGTCATTAAAATGGGAGTTTCCGGTGGTTATGGTGGTCCGGAAAAACACCTAAGGTCGAGGCATCCCGTGGAGTATGCCAAATACGCAGCGAAAAAGAAGGGACGACAAGAAGTGCAAACCCAAATTTCTCAGTTTGCTAACAGGGGTAAGGGTGACCTTTTTGCTTATAGCGACGAGCAAAATAATCAAAAATGGTCGAAATGATTTGTGAAGAAAATTTGTCTTACATGTTTTCTGAAAAACTTGGATTTATTGATTATTGTCAATAGGCATTAAACCCTCAAGCAAGGGGTTTTTCAAAAAAAAAACAATTAAGCGAGAAATTATTCGACAGTATAAAATTGAAAAGATTAATTTGGCACATTTTTTTCTCAATTTTAATTCTCATGTTACTATTTGTTCTGATATTTGGGGTGAAAAATATCATAATTTGTCTTATATGAGTGTTACTTATCATTGGATAGATAGTGATTGGATAATGCATAAACGCATTCTTGCATTTTGTGATTTCAATGATTCTCATATTGCTGAAAATATTTTTCTATTGCTTCAGCGTATTCTACGGGAATACAACTTAGTTGATAAAGTGTTTCCATTTAGTTTTGATAATGCTACAAATAATACTACTGATATTCCTATACTTAAAGAAATTTGCCCCCCTACTACGAGTATGGGTAGATTTCTGCATCAAAGGTGTGCTTTTCATGTTTTAAATTTATGTGTTCAACAGGGATTAAAAGCTTTGGGGGGGGTTGACGAATATTAAAAATGGAATTAGAAGGATTTGGGGTAGTCGTCTTCATTCGAATTCCGGGAAGACATTCTGTAAGTCTAAGGTTAGAAGAGCAATAACATTTGCCAAAGAGGAACTTGCTAAATTTTTTAGGGGTGAACTTCTTTTAATGATTTCACCTAATGAATTTGTTATTGTTGAAAAATTGAATGGCGCATTAGAAATTTTTAATAACGCAACTCTTACTTTTTTGCATGTTTACCAACCAATTACAAATCGATTTTTTAAAGAGTGCGTTACAATAGAAACATGTTTTCGTGAAAGTTTAGCTGACCCAGATTTGTACCCTTATGTCTCTTTAATGAAAGATAAATGGTGTGCTTATTATTTGTACATTCCTGATATTTATAAAATAGGTATTATTTGTGATCCACGCTTTAAGATTGAAAATTATAAAATTCTAATTGACTATTACTACAGTTATTTTTTAGATGAAAATAATTATTACAACACCTATTTAATTGAATGTGATAAAGAAAGAGATAATGCTATTACTCTTTTTTAGACTTTATTTAAGGAATTTCAAGGGATATACGGTAATGTACCAGATGAAACAGCACCTCCTCCGCCCCCTAAATCAAATAAAGGTTTTAGAGGAATAGTCGATGGCCTTCTTGCAAAGAAAGGGAAGCATGCTCACCCTTCGACGAGTTCAGGTGGTACAACTGTAAGCTCGCACAACGAACTTGCAATTTACCATGGGGTGCCATGCAATTACGACGATGACGACGATGTGGAGTTTGACGTCGTCGGATGGTGGAAGCGGAATGAACACATGTTCCCATGTCTCAGAATGCTAGCAAGACAAGTTTTATCCGTCCCGGTATCAACCATAGCAGTGGAACAAGAATTTAGTGCTGGCGGCAACATTCTAACTGACTTCCGAAGTTGTCTAAGCAATAAATCTCTTGAAACACTTGTTTGCAACCGAGACTGGCTCTTGGCAAGACGTTGAGCTCAAGAGTCAGGATACGATTTGAGTTGCGATCATTACATGAATGCAACTACAGATGGAAGCCCGAGTTCTGAGGAATAACTGATTAAGTCAAAAACTTTTTTTTGTTAATGTAGATATGTAATGGAGTAGTTTTTTTAGGTGAGCGATATATAAGCTCCTTCGAGGGTTTCTTTACGGTTCTTTACCTCGTCGCTTTTTTTAAACTGTTAGAATATTAAATGTAGTTATTCTTCAGTTCGTGTATTGAAAAGCACAACAACCTTTGTATTGTGAACTTTTGAAATAAAGAAAATATAAGTTTTGAAATTAACTACTTTAGACCTTACTTTTATGGGTTGTAACCACTAATTTTTTTACTAAAAATTAAATATAGCTAACCAAAAATATGTGTGTGCATGCAAAATTAAGCTTGAGCTTTAGAGATATATCATTCAGTTATGTTTAATAATAAATAACTCTAAGCTAAACTATGATAGTTCCACGTGAGCGAATGCGACATAATTATAGATTTTTAGTGGATTGTAATGTTCCTTCATAATGAAACTAACATATTTACTCAATTAAAATATCATAAAAATCAAAATATGAGATTAAGCAAGTCAAGTCTAACAATGTGTTGTGGTGACATTGGAAGCCATGTGGTGAGAGGAACCCGGGGAAGGGAGGGGATACAGTGGCTAGAGAGTGATCACTGATCAGATATAATGCAGAAAAAAATTAAGTTTTTAATGATCATAAAGAGAAATAGAATTATTTACTCTCTTCGTCCCACAAAACTTTTTTGAATTTGACTTTTAAAGAATTTAAAATGAGTATACTTTGATGTTGACTTTCCAAAAATATCCTTGGATGTGATCAATAGATTAATAGTGAAAAAGGTGATTTGATAGGTTGATTAAGAATCAATAGGGTAAAAGTAACTTTTTACTAGAAATGAGAAAGGTTTATTAGAACAGATAAAAAAGAAAGAAGAAAGATTGTGTGGGACAGAGGGAGTAATAATTATTAAAAACAAATTACAACAAACTCCTCACATTCTATATTAAGTGACCATTATCACTTTTTGGATATATTGAAAAATGAATGAATATAGACATACTGTAGGTCTACATTCATTCATTTGTCAATATATCAAGAAAAAATTATAATAGACAGATAATATGGAATCAAAGGAGTATACTAGTAAATTACAAAGAAAAGCAAGCTATGTAGACGATCCACAGACCATAGCTAATAACATGTGAGTCACAATATTTGACTAACAATCAAGCTAGTAATTATAGTGATAAAAAAGTAACTGGAAATAATATCTACAAACCATCTTTTAAATTTATCTAGAGGCCGTCGGTTCAAATGACATTGAGAACCAATGTCATGGGATGACTCGGAGTGCTCCGGTGCCCCGTTCGTAAAATTGACGGTTCCTACCCCTGGTAAACCCCCCACCACGCCCCGACCCGAACGCGCCCCCCACCCCCTTCAATTGCACTCCCAAGTTGATTTTGACTTTGGAATCAAATTTTGACTCCAAAGTCAAAATCAACTTGGGGGTGCAAATGAAGGGGGTGGGGGGCCGCGCTCGGGTCGGGGCGTGGTGGGGGGGGGGGTTTACCGGGGGGTTAGGGGGTAGGAACCGTCAATTTTATGAATTGTGTACCGGAGCACCCCCGGGTCATCCCATGACATTGGTTCTCAATGTCATTTGAACCAAGGTGATTTTTCTATACAAACTACTCCTTTTGTCTCATAAACCCTTTCCCTTTTGTTTTTTTCCAAATCTCTAAAACATACTCCGTATCAATTTTTTGTTAAAAATTACTTTTACCCCTACTTTTTCATACCCTACCTATCACATCATGTTTTTTCACTAATAACCAAACTATCACATTTTACTTTTATCCATCACATCAGGAAAAAATTTGGAAAGTCAACTAAAATTACACATTTCTTATTTTAGCCCAAAGTCAAAATGGGAAGAGTTTAAAGAAACGGAGGAAGTATTAACCACACAAATTCTACTTGATTAAAAGTGGTATTAATCAAGTATAAAGAAGAAAATTATGATGGGTCAAGAGTAAATGATACTCATTCCGTCTCAAAAATTCTTTCCTTCTTCCTTTTTTTGTCCCACAAAATTCTGCCCTTTTGTCTTAAAAAATCACTTTTATCTATGTTAATTTTTAACCTACTTTTACATCATACATTTTTACTAATAATCTACCTAAGACATCTTATTTTTACCCATCACATCAAAGATATTTTTAGAAAGTCAACGCAAGATTATCCTTTTTAAGTTTCTTTAGGATCAAAACGAAAATATCTTTTTAGGTAAAGAGTTTTAAGAATGCATAGAGTTGATTGTGGTGATAAAAAAACTGGAAGTAAAAGACTTGACATTAGAAAGAAAAAACCGAAAAGAAGATGCCATATGGGTCAAAAACAGAGTAGAGTCTTAAACGAGGGTACCCTAAGCAGGCAGCCACCCCACCCCCGGCCCCCACCGTCCACCACCTCCGACTTCCTTCCTTTTCCTTTTCAAGAAGCTAGCTAGCTTTTTAAAGGCAAGCCAAAGTAAGGGTCATCTTCTCTTGAAAGAAAAAGAAAATAATAATAATAATAATAATACTAGTTTTTTTATAAAAACAATTAAAAAAAAAAAGCTGAAAGTAACCAAAAAGCTAGCTTAAAGAAAGATCGAAAGAAATCCACATGGTACGTGCGACCACAGTCACATATATACCCCCAACCTTTTCATAATTTTTCTTTCTTTCTTGTTCTTCTCCAATTTCCAATTCCTCGCTAGCTGTTCTTTTAAGGTGTATATATATATATATACATACCCCTGTAGTATTATTTAGTTAAGGATCTATCGGCCGGAGCCATGTTAAGCAGCATCAGCAATAATAACAATAACGCCGCCGCCGCCGCCGCACCGTCTTCTCCGATATCCGAACAGTTTCCCGCCTTGGATAACGGCAGCAAGCGGAAGCGCCGCCCCGCCGGAACTCCCGGTATGTTATTATTCCATAATCCACGCACCATATTTGTTTTCAATTTAATTAATCCCGAGTATTTTTTTATTTCAAGAAAAGAAAATGATTTGGAGAAATGGGAGGGTATTAATTAAAATTATTATTGAGTACATCTGAAAAATTTAAAAAAGAAAAGAAAAAAGAATTCTTGACATAGCTGGCTAGGGGCTAGTAGTGGTAGTACTACATTAATAATGGGCATATGAAGAGGACGGGGGGATGTTTGTTTCTTTTGTTTTGTTTCGATTTGAAATGATGTGTGTGTATTGGGGGGCGGGGCGGCGGCGCGTGACAGATCCGGACGCGGAGGTGGTGTCGCTGTCGCCGAAGACGCTGCTGGAGTCGGACAGGTACGTGTGCGAGATCTGCAACCAAGGGTTCCAGAGGGACCAGAACCTGCAGATGCACAGGCGGCGGCACAAGGTGCCGTGGAAGCTGCTGAAGAGGGAGACGCCGGCGGCGAAGAAGAGGGTGTTCGTGTGCCCGGAGCCGACCTGCCTCCACCACGACCCGTGCCACGCGCTCGGGGACCTCGTCGGGATCAAGAAGCACTTCCGGCGGAAGCACAGCAACCACAAGCAGTGGGTCTGCGACAAGTGCTCCAAGGCCTACGCCGTCCAGTCCGACTTTAAGGCCCATCTCAAAACCTGCGGCACCCGCGGCCACTCCTGCGACTGCGGCCGCGTCTTCTCCCGGTAACCACCCACTTCACTCTTCACATACTACTCCACCTCTCCTAAAATTAACTTCATTTTCCAAGTTAAACCTTTTAAAATTTTAATGGCATATTACAGAGAAAATACATTAAATTTTCGCACAAATTTAATACTCCCTCTATTTCACAAAACCCTTTCGGTTTTGACTTTGGGGAAAAAAGGAAAGTATCATTTTATTTGACTTTCCAATTTTGCTCTTGATGTGATGGGAAAAAGTAAGATGTGATAGCTTGGTTATTAGTGAAAAAGTATGATGTGATAGGTAGGGTATGAAAAAGTAGGGGTAAAAGTGGTTTTTTAATAGAAAGTGGAAGTGTTTTGTGAAAAAGCAAAAAAAAACGAAAGATGAAGAATTTTGTGGAACGGAGGGAGTATCAATAGTTTTATTTCGAAACATAGTTTTAAAATATTTTATCTTTATAAAATATTTACATATAAATAGAGATATTAATAATCAAATGTTGCATTGGAAATCGTGAAAAGTATAATGAGAAGTTAATTTTAAGACTGAAAGAGTTCAATATTTCCTCCATCCCGATATAATATTCCCGTTTGGGTTTGACTGATGTTATTTTATTTTAGAGTATTATGTGTAAAATTTAAACATAAATATTATTCTAAGATATTTAAGAACTACATCGAAAATGCTATAAAAATAACAAGTGGTGACATAATTATATTAGTTTATCGTCAAAACGAAAGCAGGTTAAGAAAGTGATTGAGTTTTGAGAATATGAATAATAATTGGGAAGAAAATTTTAAAATGAAGAAAATGCTAATTAAATACTTCATTAAGGAATTTGAACCTTAATTAGCTATCAATTAACTAGTGTATTTAGTGGAAAATAAGATTTGTATTTTTGCTACATAAGATTCTATTTTTGCAGCATATAAGATGATGATGATGATGAGACGATGGAGATGAAATCTGACTACAAAAAACAAACTTTTTTCTCCTTGGAAAATGGGTTTGACACGCATAAAGTCCACACCTTTTGCTTTTCTCCTTTTTCCCAAGCTTTTTTTACCTGGCCTGCTTTTGGGATTCTCACATTAACCTCTCCTTTTTCATTTAATTATTTTTACTACTTTTGACATTTGTATAGACTTGGCAAAAAGTGATCCGAACCCGAAATAACTCGCTAAAAATAGGTCAAATCCAACCGAACTTGAACCCGACCTGACCGACCCGCTAAAGTAAGAATGTTTCAAAATTATACACTTTACTACTCGTTTTTAGTGTATAAAATTATATTTTCAGACACAATTTTAATGATATTGCATAATTATCTTATTTTTTTCCAAAACTTAAGCATATTTAAATTCCTTGTATTGATTTATATATCTAAAAATTACTTCAGAGTTTAAAATAAAATAATTTTGTATATTTTTTTAATATTTTAAATTTATTTAATAGAAAATGTAAGTGTTAATGTGAATTTAAAAATTAAAAAAACCAAAGTCATAACCCGTTGGGTCAACCCGAACCCGATGACAATGGGTCATGAACATACACTTCTCAACCCAAACCCGAATTGACACGAACCCAAAATAATCCGAACTTGAAGTGACCGAACCCGACCTGACCGACCGATTTGCCAGCTCTACATTTGTACTCTCTTCCGTTCCAATCGTTAACGCTATGTTTGGTTCAAGAAAATTTGGAAGAAAAAAAGAAATTAATTTTCTTTCAATTTTTCACCAAAATGAAAAGATTTTGGTTTTCCCTCCTCTTAGTTTATTTTGCATTCTCATTTTCATTTCCTTCCACTTTCTTCTCTAACCAAACAAGAAAACCTATTTCATTTTCCTTTTTTTCCATTCAAATTTTTTGAACGAGACACAGTGATTGTATTTCATGTAAGTTAATAGAAAGTGTATTATTATTATTATTATTATTATTATTATTATTATTATTATTGTTATTATCATTATTATTAGTTTCATCATTTTCATCATTATATTTGTTGCATGGCAAAATTAGTAATGTCCTCTCCAATTTTGTTATTCATAAGATAACAAAAAGTTTCTTGATTGCAACAATGTTAAAATACTCTTTATGATGTTTTTAATATTTGGCTATAAATTACTAAATATGTTAAGGGAATAATTAATTTGAAACAAAATGTCCCAAAAAGGGAGTAGCATTTTATTGTTCTTCCACTCTCCTTCCCACCTAGGCGAGTTAGCTCCATCTCCATTCATTCATCAATCAATGAGGCCACATGCAAACAACTTCTTCCATGTCTAAAAAGCTGAATTATTAATAACACTTTGTGTTTTTTTTCTTTCTTGGAAATTATAGGGTGGAGAGCTTCATCGAGCACCAAGACGCCTGTAGCATGGGCCGCCTCCGGTCCGAGTCGCAATCACACCTACACCAGGCGGCGGTCGCGCCTTGCCTCTCCCGGACCGCCTCCAGCACGAGTCCTACCAGCGACACCAATCTCAGTGTCGCTGCTTCGTGTTGGCCCGGCCTGCTTGTGCCGTCACACAGCAGCAGGCCAGGCACAACTACTACTGTTACTACTGCTGCTGCTACCACCGCGAACGTGGATGCGGCGAGCACTTGCATGGGACTACACCACGATCTCCACCACCACCACCACCACAATCACAACCTCGAGCTCCAGCTCCTGACGACAGAGACCGCGACAGCAGCCTCGTCGAGCAGGGGGGTGGATGTCTCGGTGACGTCAAACGAAGGGGGTCTGGAGGACTCGATGCCGCAACTCCAGCTGTCGATTGGGTCGTCGTCGCCGTCGTCAGATAATGGGGCGCTGAGGGCGGCGATGACCGAGAAGGCGTACGCGGAGGAGGCGAGACGAGAGGCGAGGAGGCAGATAGAGTTGGCGGAGAGGGAGTTTGCGAACGCGAAGAGGATACGCCAGCAGGCGCAAGAGGATCTGGCGAAGGCGGCGGCTCTGAGGGAGCACGCCATGCGCCAGATCACCGCCACCCTCTCCCAAATCACTTGCCGCGCTTGCAAACTCAAGTTTGAACCTCCCAAATTGATGGATGAATGAATGAACAAAATAAATACTTCATCACACTACATAACTCAAATATTATGTTTGTTCTTTTTTTGGTTTGTTTTTTGTTTGTTTATTTGTTTTAGTTTTAATAAACTTATGATAATGACGCCTCACCCCTTAGCTCTTTGTTTCTTTAATCTTTCTTTCGTTTTCAGCATGAAAAAAATACTCCCTCATTCCCTAAATAAAGTTCCTCTTTCGTTTTTTCTTTGTCCCTAAATAAACTTCTCTTTTCCCTTAAAAAACCCCTTTTACCCCTTACTTTTTCATACCCTACCTATCACATCATACCTTTTTACTAATAATCTACCTATCATATATTACTTTAACACATCACATCAAGGGTATTTTTGGAAAGTCAACACCAAAATATCCCTCCCTTAAATCCTAAAAAAGTCAAAAATGGAACTTTATCTAGGGACGGAGGGAGTATATAGTTACATGTTGAAAGGGCAGTTTCAGTCGAGATTTACTATTCTCCAGTGTTTACTATGAACTGTATCCGAAAATTGAATTAAATCAAACTCAATCATTGTATGGGTGATTTGAGCTTCTTCAATTTTTCTTCATTTTAAAGATTTACACGTTTCAAAAAAATTGTGTTACACAATCTCTTATCAATTTTTATTAAAAAACCACTTTTACCCCTTACTTTTTCAAAACTTACCTATCACATCATACCTTTTTCCTAATAATCTACACATCACATCCTACTTTTACCCATCACATCAAGGATTTTTTGGAAAGTCAACACAAAATTATCCTTCCCTTAATTTCAACTTTAGTTAAAATGGGTAACACTTTATGGGACGGAGGGAATAATTACTCACTCCCCTTCCAATTAAATTTTTTGTTCACTATCCACAAATCAATTGTTTATAGAAAATAACTTTAACCAATTATTGTAAATAAAAACTAAAACTTTTGTATTACTTAAGATTCGTGGAATTTAAATTCTTTCTGTTAGATTGGACAAATATTAATTCTATATAGAATATTGTGTAAATAAATCAAAATTTTATGCGAGTGTGAAATTAAAATGAACAACTAAAAGTGTAAAATGCATCATGGATGGTGACCTCAAAATGCATTATTCTATTTCTTACTTTAAATAAACTCACTCACACACACTCTATATATATAGTGACGGATCCAGAAAAAAATGATTGGGGGTAAATAGACACTAAAGAGTATGGTGGGGTTCATGGGTGGCACTCCAGATCTTTTAAAACGTTTGATAATGATAAAAAATAAATAAGTCTGATTTCAAACAAGTATTCAAATAAAAAAATTATTTTTAAAGTAGAAAAATAAAATATAAATACTCCGTATATCATAACATAATATAGTTATGATATTTCAAATATTTTACCTGAATATGTTTTTAAGCGATTATTTTTTAATTTTAAACTAAGATTATCTTTTGTCAGTAGGGGCAAACTAATTTTTATCAGGATCGTTCTTTTAATTCTCTACAAAAAAATTATTCTAATACTATATATGACGTAGTAAAAATATTGACTGGGGTGATTGTCCCCGTACTGGTACATGTAGATCTGCCCCTATATATATATATATATATATATATATATATATATATATATATATATATATATATATGCTCTGCTCCATCTGGGCGCAGCTAGTGTCGAGATTGGGCGCATGGTGGTTAGATGAGTTAGATGTAGTGTTTGGACTATTTGAAGATCTTTGTTAGATGATCCAGCCTTGGTCGGAGCATTGAAGAATGTATTACTCCCTCCGTTTGGAAAAACAATTCCCATTTGGATTTGGAACAAAAATAAGGAAGTGTTAAATTATACTCCGTAGTTGATTTCCAATTTTACCCCTGATGTGATGGATAGATTATTAGAGATGTGATAGGTAGGGTATGAAAAAGTAAGGGTAAAAATGGTTTTTTAATAGAAAAGGGAAGTGTTTTGTTGGAAATGGAAAAAATGAAAGAGGAAGTGTTTTTTAGAACGGAGGGAGTATTAATTATACAACCCTCGCTGGCCTCTCTCATTATTTAATTTACAATCCATTTTTATAAAGAAAAAAATAATACTCTTTATCTGCACTATTAATTTGATTATTTTCCTTCATCTATGCTTCTTTATTTGGGTTATCTTTTTTCCTCACAATAATTTTGTCACATATCACCTTAAAAGCTTAATTGAATTCTCCGTAACTTCGTCTCAAGAATCAAGATGAAGTCAATTTATTGAATATATGAGTAAAAGATAGACTCTTTGATCAAAATAAGTCAAAATAAGGATGCTTTTCTTCCATAAAGGCAGTATTTTTATTATGAATACGTGGCTCTTCTTATCTCTCTTTCAAATCAATGCTAACCAGGTAATTTTTAATTTTAAATATTTTTCTAAAACTTTGTGTCGGGTCAAAGTAAACTTTAGTTGGAAATGAAATGAATATCTGTCATTTTTGTAGCACATATTTCAGATTTACTTTCAGGTAACACAAGTTTTGCTGAAATAACTTGCAGGTCTCTCTATTATAAAAAAGAGATATCATCAGCTATAATATTATATTCTAAAAATTGAGAGGAGAAATTTATTTATTTTTCTGTAAAAGACCATTTAAAAATGTATTGGACCAATTTCCGCCCTTAATGGTTTTATGTTAATAAAGCTCGATCAGCCTTCAATTCACTTTTTAGTTTCCTTTTTATTTTATTTTTTTTCAAAAAGTTTTTTCAATTTCTTATACACATGCTTTTCAAAGATTCAAAAAAATTTCTTATATGAAAAATAAATGCAAATAAAATGACAACACTAAAGACAAAATGAGAAAAGTATACTACCTCCGTCTCTCGTAGTATTTGTCCAATTTTGACTTTTTCCGGTCAACTATTTTTAATCTTTGGCCCAAAATTAAATAAAATATATATTGTATATTAATTATATAAAATAATATTTTGAAAATATTTGATATAATAAACCTAATAAAATTATTTTTATATTAATATCTAATATCATTTTTATTTAATTTGAAATTAAAGTTTATCAATTTTCACCGAAAAAAGTCAAAAGTGGACAAATACTCAGGGACAGAGGAAGTTTTTTTTAACCGCCATTAAAGGAATAGTGGATGGAATGTCCCCTTCCCAGTTTTTGCAACAAAGTCGAAGGTCCCCTCTTATGTCTTTTTGAAAACGCAGGACCTGCGAGCTATTTCAACAAACCTGCATCACTCGAAAATAATATTTGCACATATTTATACGTTTTTTTTTACTTTTTCATTCCAATCTTAATTACTCAATAGTCCATACTATAAAATTTTACCTTTTCAATTTTGTATATATCCCACTTTGTAGTTTGTACAAAGAAAATAATGAGATAAAGCTAATAAACTACATGGTGTCTCCTCTTACCCTTTTTCCACTACAAAAAAAACGCGTTATTGGCTCAGTTCCAAATTTATATCTTCTTCTTCGATCTCTTTAAGAAATGAGTATGTGATTGATACTCCATCCGTTCGTAAAAAGAGTTCATTTTTTGACCAAGTGTAAAAATAAAAAAAATGTTAAGTTGTAGTTGACTTCCAATTTTGTCCTTGATGTGATGGGTAAAAGTAAGATGTGATATATATTATTAGAGAAAAAATATGATGTGATAGATAGGGTATGGAAAAGTAAGGGTAAAATAGTTTTTTAATAGAAAGTGAAAGTATTTTGTTGGAAGTGGAAAAAATGAAAAAGGAAATGTTTTTGAGAAGGGATATACTCCGTAGTATTTTTCTATATATCAATTTGCAAAACTATTTTTTTTGAAACAATTTGCAAAACTGTTAATCATACAATTTTTAAAATTCAATATTACTTGTATAAACTTACCACTCATATTCATAAATACACTCTCTCCGTCCCTAAATGATTTACCCACTTTACTATTCAAAAATTACAGGAATTTTTGTTTATTTATATGTTTTCATTAATTATTTGATGAAATAAAAAATTATTGTCACCTCTTTTTTTGTAGGACTTTTTATACACTTTTTATATATGTATGTTTTATTTTTTATTTCTTTACTAATTTTAAAATAAAAAGAATTGAAAAACATAAAATTTTACTTCATTTTACGTAAAATGTAAACGTAAAATCTTAGGTACGGAGGGAGTAAAATCTTATAGTGGAGAATGCTAATCATAGGGAAAGTAATGCTAATCATAGGGGTAAAGAAGAGGAAAAGAAAGGAAAAAAAAGAGGATAGGGGGGGGGGGAGAAAGAACAGTGCTGTCCTATTGAACTGCTACTATTCTGCACTGCAAGCCTTATAAATGTCAAAAAGAAAAAAGAGAGAGACAGAGGGAGAGAGAGAAGAGAGTGCCATGTTTTTCAGTGCCAAACTTATAATGGTTCATCACTACTTACACACACACACAGACTCGTCGCTCTCCATACACACACAAAAACAAACTCCTCTCTTTTCCTTTGATTATTTTCCTCTTACCGATCCTCTCTTATCGTTTTATGCAAAAATACCAATCACACATTATTTCGTGCATGACCCATATTATACTCGACCCAAAAAAATTAGTTTCAAATGTTACCTTTGAGGTAAACATATATAATCCAAATTCAACCATTTCGTTTGCAATTTCTTCATTCTTGTTTATTCTTTATGTAATTTGATAAGAAGAATTTACCTAAATAAAACTAAAACATAATTACTTTCTCAATATAGGATCATATATTTTTATTTTCTAATGTAAGACCATTGGTCATTATACATTAGTCATTATTTAAACAAATGTCCATCATCACCAAATATTATTCTTCCCTCTAAACATTAATAAGTGTTATTTAAGAAATATTAAAGTTTAATTCGTATATTGGAAAATGACTTATGTTTTAGTCCTATTTTAGTGCAATTTTTTCATTTGATAATAATTGATCTGATTAAATAATGAAGGTCTAATCCATATTCGTAGGAGCAGAACAATGATGCTTATGTAGTCCTACAGGTGCGCATTTAAAAACCTGAACCTTCTCACATTATTCATTGTTTTACATGTGGATATTTTTTATTAAGGTCCATAAAATGAGTATAGGCCTTAGGTCAACAAAGAATTTGCCATATACGAAATACAAGAGAAAATTCTAATCTTATTAGAATAATAATTATGATAACAATATCCCCCCAAGTTGATCATTGATCACCAATGATGAGTAGCTTGGAGCACTTTTACTGAAACGGAGTCGGTAGAAGCAGTTTTGTGAGGATAGCCGCTAGAAGTAGAGAAGTAGATTTTCGTTCCATGACGAGGAGCTTGAGAGTACGTTTGCAGAATTTTTCCTTAGAAAAAGTGTTCGTGATAAGAGCGAGGGCAAGAATTTTTTCTTTCATTCTCTGCTTCTTTATAGTTTTTCATGCTTTCGAACTCTAGAAGAAACATAGAACAACACAGCTTTCTAGTGTTTTTATGACACCCATGATTTTTTTTGGACAAAGAGAGATTGAAGGATAAAGGGTGGTGATTGTTATGCACACTCATAATTTTTTATAGAGAAAGAAGGATATGGGACGACGGCTGATAGGCACGTTCGTCGAGATTGGTAGCGACTGCTAATAAGCACACATACTATTTTTTAGAGGGAGAAACCCTTGCTCTAATACTATGTTGGAAATTGGAATCATAATTTTACTCAAAGAGTAAAGGAAGATACAATAGTATATATAGGAAACATTCCCAATACAAATAGAAATCAACTTAATAAATAGAAACTGACTAATAAGCAAAGACTACCATAATTATTATTAATACTGTTATTGTGTAAAAAATTTAAACACCTTTTAATAACTTACTTAATTTTAATCTCTCAAATAAAGAAATGATAAGCCACATCCTCGAGGGCCTCTCAGACATGGCTAGATGGTGACTGAGAGAAAGTAATTAAATTAGGTTTTGATCTCAAATTAGTGGTAAAGTATCGAGCATACATGTGGTACTTAGAGAAGCTCAATATATGCCTAATAATAATTTTTAAATTTCTTTATTACAACTCAATTTATATTCTTTTTATAGAAAAAATCAATTCGAAATTATGTTTGTCAAAAATTACAACTAATTAATACACTCGTTGAGTAAGAATTCTTGTTATTACTATATAACACAAATGTAATAAAATTATTTTGAAAGTACTACTCCCAATGTCGTAATATGATCTTACTAGTTCAGTTTACAAGATTTGACTGAAATTATTTTCAATTTATTTAATTATGATGTAAAATTTAAAAAAAACCAATTATATATTTTAAAAATATACATCAAAGGGTCTACAAAAAAGTAGTGACATGACTATATTATTTTATCAAATAACTAACGAAAATATGTAGAGAAAGTGATTGTAATTTGACCATGTGAATAGTAATTGAGAAGACCATTTTAGAACGGAGGGAGTATATAACACAAATGTAATAAAATTATTTTTAATTTGTATTAATATCTAATATCAATTTTATTTAATTAGTGGTCAAAGTTTGTCAAAACTAGGCAAATTTACCTAAATAGGACTAAAACATAATAGAATTTAGGATGGCGTATGGACAACTGGATTGGGCAATAAGACACTTGAGCTGAACCACGTTAAAAGATTGAATCCAAGCGATTAGTTAGTTCAACTCAAAAGCTTATATACCTATTATTTTACCCATGAACTTTCGATGTGGGATGCACTCTCCCTCAAGTGGACAATCGGACCATTTTGAATCTAACTGGTTGACCACTTGCAAATGAACTCACATTCCATTGACTTTTTCTTAGCGCCAACACCTAAAGGACCACAGGTCGTTGGGTACATACTCCATACGGGCAACTGGGCTAAAGACTAACGAGCCGCTAGGAATGAACGTCTAGACGGACACCTTGACAAATGAGGTGAACCAAAACCTTTTCTGATACCATGATAGAATTTAGGATGGGGTACGGACAACTGAATTGGGCAATAAGACACTTAAGCTTAACCACATTAAAAGATTGAATCTAATCAATTAGTTAGTTCAACTCAAGCGCTTATATACCGATGATTTTACTTTTGAACTTTCGATGTGGGATGCACTCTAATAGAATAACAAAGTCAAAGTCCTACATTAGAAACTGAATTATGTTTTAGTCCTATTTAGTATAAATTTTATTATTTGTATTCATTTTTCTAATAAAGCTAAGATAACTGCAAAATATTGGAGTTACCATGATCTTTATACACACACGCATATATAATAACTCTCGGGATCATATAAATACTCTCTCCGTCCCATGTTGGATACCACACTCCATTAATCATTATACTAGTATTTTTACCCGTGCAACGCACGGGGTCGAACAAAATTGTTATTGGTTCTAAAACTTTTTTAATGCAATATTTTTTCCCAGAATAAAGAAAATATATATCCCTATGATTTTTAATACTATATACAAAAATGCCAAAGTAAAATAAACAATATTTGAGGAATTGAATGTGTATTCAACCAAGTTTTTTTTAATACCAAACTTTTTGAAAGACTGTAGGGTATATAATTTTTTTGATATAGTTGCAAGGGTATCATTGTCATCTAGAACTAATATTTTTAATTTTGTTTTTGTCTTCACTCATGGAACCATAACATAAAGCTGACCATGAGTGAATACCAACTTAGTTAAAAATAATGCAAGAAATGACAATTTTTGACTTTGACTTTTGTTGATAGTCATTGCAAAATATAAGACTATTGATATTTGCCTTATAAATAATTTCAAGAGTGATCCTAGATCAGATGGTAACAATTTCATTAGGAGTATGTAAACTTTTTGCTGACTCGATTTCTCAAAACCACAATCGACCAACAACATTCTTTCACAGCTCTTCAAGGATTAATCGTGTACCATTACATAATCCATATATTTGGTCAATGTTTCTCAATATCAAAATCGTTAAGCCATTTTTAAGATTATTTTGTAGTTTTAGATCCCCGAACATTTGATTTCATTTAAAATTTAATTGTTATTTATTTGTCATCAATAATTACATCTGAATCGGCCTGACATGAAGAATCAAAACTCAGGCACACCATTTCATATTAGGTAATGAGGGATATGACAAATTCATTTACCATTTCTACAACCTCAAGCATGGTCCAGTAGTGACATATCCTAAAAAATGAATAAATTTTCATACTCTCCAATAGATTCAATTAGGATAAGTGAAGTCCACTATACTCTTCACAAAATAACTTGTGTCTAAAATTAATAATTTATGCGGAATTTTAAGGTAAGTTGTTTCATCAATCACTTGTCTAAGTTTTTCATCTCTAACTTTAATTATCCAATCAGAAAAAATTTATGTGTCTCTATCTGGGATAGAGGACGTAGAAAAATGTAATATCATATTCTTTTCTAACATATAAATTTTAAAATATGACCATAATTTTAAATAATAGGTGATAGCACTCACAATTTTCTCTCTTGAAGTTTTTGGTTAAACAGGAAGAGTTTGCCAAAAATCACCTTTGAGTACAACTATTTTCCCTTCGAGTCCTACTTTTTCCCCTCCGAATTCAACTATTTCCCCTCCAAATGGTTCATTTCTAGAGTTTTTATTAGATAAATTCATTACATCTCTCATTTTGTGATCCAGTACCTTAAAAATAAATCTATTCATCATGCATGCTCCATCCCATAGTATTAGACTTACTTGTTGGATTAGTTCTGCTTTCGGACTCTCTTATTTGATGGCACACGTTATGCAATCAACCAAAGAGATTGAGAATCTCAAGTGTAATGTCATTCACCCATGTCCTTCCCCCATGAAAAATAATGCTGCAATACAACTGGATGTGACATTCAAGATAATATAATCTTATCATTTGACATTAGAGAAATAAACACTGATTTCTATAAAAAAAATATTTTTTCAGTTCCACTGTAACCATACATAAAAAAGAAACCTCCTCTTTCACGTGTCACAACTTCCATTATCTCATCGTATATATTGTGCTGATATTCATTCATCGTAGATAAGTATCTCATAAGATC
Organism: Cuscuta australis; assembly: GCA_003260385.1. NCBI lineage: Eukaryota > Viridiplantae > Streptophyta > Magnoliopsida > Solanales > Convolvulaceae > Cuscuta > Cuscuta australis. The sequence goes on from NQVE01000183.1 coordinate 1,160,506, forward strand.
ATATGCAAACTTTTCTTTTTCACTTTTATAATGCAAAATCATTCAAGCCCTTGATAGTATTCTTGTCAATATACAATATGTTTTATCAAAATAGAAATAATTATAAATATGAAATTATATTTCTCTTTGATGTGGTTGTAACTTGTAACTTAGTCTCGATCTTATTAGTGTCCATTCGGATTTAATATTTTCAATTGATTTTTATTGGTCAAATTTTGTATACTTTAACCTTGTTATATAGAAAAAAGGAATCTCTTCATATTTAGTAGCTAAATAATGAATTTTGGAGTTCCGATCAACAAAATTGGAAATCTATTCTTGTAAGCTCCGCAAAGAATATGGAAAATAATATAATTCACCAAAAAATAATGCTATCAATTTCCTTTTTAAATAGATTACTAATGATGCCCTCCCTTAAACTTACCAAATGAAGTGTGAGTACATCATCAATTACACAATAGTTTTCACAATTTCACCTATCTACACTATAGAAGAAAAAAGAAAGATATGCAAAGAGGTTCCCAAGAAGTTGAAGATGATGATTTTGTAAAAAAAGATGAGTAAATTATATAAAAGGTCCCCAGTTATAGGTCGTTTTACACATTTAGTCCCTACATATCAAATATTACTAATTTAGTTCCCAATTAATATATTTATTTCTACGAATGGTCCTTTGTTAACATTTCCGTTAAGAACGTGGATAAAATTGTATATTCATACTTCTCTCTCCCCTCAATTAAACTTTCTTCATCTTCTCATACTCTTTCCCAAACTCGTCGCTGAGTTTGAAGCTCTTAAACCCAAAATTTAAATGATCGTTCCTCCAGTTAGACAAACAATTGAGAGAAGAGTGATGATTTTGGTTTAGGGTTCAAAGCTAGAAACTCAGCGACGGGTTTGAGAAAGGAGTAAAAGGGATGAGAAAGCTTAATTGAGGAGAGAAAGGAGTGTGAATTTATAATTTTATCCACGTTTTAATGAAAATGTTAACAAAAGACCATTCGTAGAAATAAATATAATAATTGGGGACCAAATTAGTAATATTTGATATGTAGGGACTAAATATGTAAAACGACCTATAACTGGGGAACTTTTATGGAATTTACTCAAAAAAGATATACTACGTATAAGGTAATATAAGTGTAGAAGGAAAGTTTTGGTAGTTACTACTCCATATATATTACTCTGTATATATTTCCTAAACAAAACTAAAAAAATCACTCAAATAGAAGTAAGACATAAATCTTATGCTCAGAATTAGAGTTCAATATTTTTATTTCATAAATAAAGTTTACACAGTGACGTTGTGGCAATGTATATTACCATTTCATAATGTTTTTAGCACTATATAATAAAATATTGGTATTGTAGTTAATATTTTGGAGATAAAAAATATGAAACTCATATTTTGACACTTTCTCCATATTCCAATCTTATTTTAGTTTTTTCCCCAAATAATCATAGTGGCACTTCGTTATCCGTATAGGTGGCGGATGATTTGTTAAAATGTTGCAATGTAGACTCACCATTTATTGTAATTCTATGAGTTTAACTCTTAAATTTAATATATAAAGATAAAGATATGTAGTAACCAAACTCATTCTTTTTGTTTAGCATAAGACCACTAACCTAAATATAAAATTAATAAAATTCATTCAGAGAAGTAGGTGAATAATTAATCATTTCATAAAAATGGATGAATCTAAATCACTTTTTTATGCAAAAATATACTCTCTGCGTCCCTTATAGATCTTCTCATTAACCCTTTTTATTTGTCCACCATAGATCTTCTCAATACCTTTTTTAACAATTAAAATATATACCACAACTATTCCCACTTACTTTATTTATTACAACCCATCTACCTCATTTAATACACTCCACCCATTTTCATTAAGGGTATTATGGTAAACTTAAACATTTATTCAACTCTCCTTAAAAATCACAAAAAGTCAAAATGAGAAGATCTTAAGGGGACAGAGGGAGTGATTCTAAATCCAAAAATAGAAAGTGTTCTTTACCCCCCATACGTATATATGGTAAATAAATTGGTATTTTCAAATAATTCTAAAAACTTTATTCATTAACTGTCTCAGTTCGCTTTGCTGTCAAATGCTTGAGTAATTATTTATATAAATATATAATGAATTGAAATATTAAAAATTAGACTATAATCTCAAAATAAAAAATATGTTTGATAAAAAATTTCATTGGTCAAACATATCATTCGAAAAATGAATTGGGTTTTAAAAACAATAGAGTTACTAATTCTTAAGATTAACTGCATTAAACTAAAAAGACAAATAAATTAGTCATTATGTTCAATCAATAAAAAATAAAATAAAATAATGTCAAATCAGTACTCCGTATGTTGATTAAAATTACCAACTCTTTAAAATAATAAATTGACAACAGATGATTTATTAAAAATGTCATATTAGCTCGTGACATGCCAATATCATGTAAGCCAGAGTCTCAAATTTTATAATAAAAGGAAGGATTAGCCAATAAATGTCATTAGTAATTAATTCAAAGTTGTTTTTAATTAACATTTATAACCTTCTAATTATAATTACTTTACATATATACCTCGTAAAAGTTTTTCATATGTGCAATAATTGGGAATGAATATTTGCTCTAATAAGATGTTTTCATACTTTAAGTTAAAATTGCCAAGTCACTTAAGTCATCAAATGTGGCTGATGATGTGTAAAAAAAATTTGCCAAGTAGCCTGCCACATGTCGAATTTCTAGGAGTTTAACTCCCAAATATTATATATAAAGGGTATGCTTCCTCCGTCCCTAAATATATCTCACATTTGCTTTTTCAGCAGTCGCGATAACTTTTGTTTATTTCTATGTTTCCATTGGTTATTTGATAAAATAAAATATCTTTGACACCTCTTATTTCGAAGAACTTTTCATGTAGTTTTTTGATATGTAAATTTTTTTTTATTTCTATACCAATATGTAAATAAAATAAATTTAAAAAAATTAATATTTTACCTCGATAAATATATTTAGGGGTGGAAGAAGTACTTCATTCGTCCCAAAATATTCACAACATTTACTTTTTCAGCCGTCGCGAGAACTTTTATTTATTTCTATGTTTTCATTGGTTATTTGATAAAATAAAATATTCTTGACACCTCTTATTTCGAAGAACTTTTCATGTAGTATTTTGATATGTAAATTTTATTTTTTATTTCCATACCAAATTGTAAATAAAATGAATTGAAAAAATTTGATATTTTGTCTCGGGAATACAAGTGTGGCAAATATTTAGGGTGGGAGGGAGTATATGTTTACGTAAAGCATGAAATCATGATAGCTTTCACCATTTGGAGAATGAAATCATGATAGCTTCAAAATGAAAGAGTCACCATGTTGTATTATGAAGGGGGCGGATGGGGGTAGTGGTGAAGCTAGAAGCTAGCACAGAAATTCATAGATTGATGAGCTTCAAATTCAGTGAAAAGAATGAATGAAGGGGAAGACCGGCGGCATTAATGGGGGGGAGGGGTAAAATTTGACCGGCGTGGCGTCATCATATCATGACTGTCTTTCTTTTTGTTCTCTTTCTCTTGGAGTTTTGCGTTTGGAATATTTTGATGAAATTGGACTTTTGGATTTTGGTGGGTGGGCTGCCTGTGGCTGGCTGAGTTAGGGAAACGCAGATGCTGGGTCCCCAACTACAATTCAATGCCCCCTCTATTCACTCTAGTGACTCCACTTTCTCCTTTTTTTTTACTCTCTATCTATTTTTTTACTATTGTTTTTTTATTGTATGGAGTGTAATACTTTAATAATATTTTATGTCAAAATTGGTAAAATTTAACTACAAATTAAATACTCCCTCTGTTCCATTTTATAACGCCTGTTTCGGTTTACGATCTTTGACTGAAATTATTTTCAAATCATTTTATATGACAAATGGTATAGAGTTAAAAAATAAAAATTACATATTAAAATACTACATCAAAAGATCTACAAAACTAGTAGTGACAATAGTACTTTATTTTATCAAATTGCTAATGAAAATAGAGAAAGAAAGTGAATGAAGTTTGACCCTGTGAATGGTGAACATGCATTATAATTTGGGACGGAGGGAGTAAAATTGATGACATACAAATTATAATATTTTCAAAATACTATTTTATCTAATTAGTATACAATATATAGAGTATATTTTATTTAATTATAGGTCAAAAATTAAAAACAAATGACTGAAAAAAGTCAAAACTGGACAAACACTATGAAACAGAGGTAATAGTCATCAATATCTTTGTGTATTTACGGTATTAACATATAAACATATTTCAAAAACAAGATATTTGAAAACTCTATTTTATGAAGGAATCTTTGAGTATTCAATTTATATCGTTACTTAATATTTCCTCTGTCTAACAATAATATTCTCATTCTGTATTACGATGTTTGACTGAACTACTGAAGTTATTTTCAAATCATTTTATTTGAAAAATCGTATGAAACTAAAAAATAAAAATTATTATTTAAACACTACATAAAAAGATCTCCAAAATTAGAACTAAGATGACTGTATTATTTTATCAAATAAGGAACGAAAATATGCTTAAAAAGTGAATAAAATTTGACCCTGTGAATAGTGAACAAAAACATTATTGTTGAACGAGAGAAGTATATATTTTTCGTATATCATGATCAAAATTGAAAAATGTTAATAAAGAAAATTCAAAGTGAAAAAAAGATATCGTATGTGACAAAGAAATTAGTACCTTTGTCATTATTGGCTGATATTAACTTTCTTCAAACTAAATTTATCAATTTTTACTCATCAATAAAACTAAAGGCTTATTTAGTAAGTTTTGTAGTTATGATAAGATTTGAATTTTGAAACCCGGGAGAAATTGTATGAGTTTTGAAATGAGAGAAGTACCGTCAGAGCACTAAAATATGCTTAAAATATCAAATATTGCACCGCTATAGGATATTGGAACTTATGTGGGTGCAGTTCCAAATTTGTCCTTATATTTCACACTGCCAAAATATGTGTTTAAGTTTGTATACACTTCCAGAACATAAGCATAACACATTGTTGTCATACCCAATATAACATCTATCCACACTCTCAAAGCATGATCATTCCGCACTACCAAGAAATATGTTTAGGTTGGTATATATATTTCCAGAACATGGGTATAACACACTACCAAAAAGTGTAGTTAAGTATTGTGAACCATAACACACTGCCCAAAACATGGCCATAACACGCTGTCAGAAAGTGTAGGCATAACATGACCATTCCAGACTGCCAAAAAAGTTGGTATATACTTCCAATTTTGTTTATAAAATGTGTTTAAGCAGTGAGGAATAGCACGACGGTTCTAAGTGCTACGTACAAGGAATGAGAATAACATCCTAATAAAATTGTGGATCTCAATAAATATAGTAAATGAAATAATTAAAATACTGCATTATAATAAAAGGGTATGATTAAAAGAGGTCCACGTTATAAATAGCGAAATGTCTTTAAAACAATAAGGAGTGCTATATGTGTGTCTTAGAGTACTACTTAGGGCGATTTTTATTTTGAAATCTGAAACGAGCAGTAGCGAAGGTAGTGGGCGTTGAAAATAGAAGCCAGTGGCCGAAAGTGGTCAACGGTTGAGAGATATATATCAAATCCTCATATTAATATGAGTAATTTACTTAAATAAGACTAAAACATAATGACTTTTCCAATATAGTACCATATGTTTTTATTTTTCAATATAGGACTTTTGGTCATTATGAATTAGTCATTATTCAAGTAAATGTCCATCATTACTGGACATTATTCCTCCCTCCAAGACATTAATAAGTCTTATTTAGGGAATAAAAAAGTTTAAGTCCTAGATTAGGAAAGTCATTATGTTTTAGTCCTATTTAGTGCAAATTTTACTATTAATATCTCCCAAATCTGAGAGATATCGAAACTCTCCATTTGAAGGATTTATGATAGGGAGAAAGACCAAAAAAGGAGTATAACATATGTCATATCATCAAAATAGGAGTTCAAACTTAGTGGGCATTTCTCTATGCTTATAAGTTGGTCAAAATTGCTTATAAGCAGTTTTTAACTTATAAGGTAGCTGATGACATGTTTTCATGTACTTATAAGCTCCTTATAAGCTAGAAAACATAAGTAGGTGTTAGCTACTTATTTTTAAGTCAGTTTTTTCATTTCTCTATTTTGACTAGATTATTTCCAAAACTATCCCTCGCCATTTATAAATATTTTCAAATGACTTATCTATCATTTAAGTCATTTTACTTCGATTAAAGAATATTTGACATATACGCAACTTATAAGTTAAAATCTGCTTATTAGCAATAAGCTATTAAGTACGAGCACAAAGAAACACCCTAATAAACTCCTCTAAATAAGAGCAATTAACTTAATTAATAAAACAAAAAAAGGATCAAGGACCAAAATAAGAGTAAACATTGATAATATATCAAAATAGCAGTAGAAAAATAAATCCCTAATTAGGAGTAGGGCTGTTCATCGGTCCAAGACTGGACCAACCCAGATCGGACCAGAGACCGAATTGAATAAAATCACAGACAAAAGACCGGACCTAACTCTATTTGGGTTTGGACCAGACAATTAAATATATTTTAGGCTTTTTACTTTGTATAGTTCAAATAAATAATATAAAAAAATAGGCAACCTAAAAATAGATACACAATATGAACTTCTTCTATGTAGAATCATAAAAACTAATATGAAACATTTTTAATTTTTTTTATAATTACTTAATCAAAAACCTTTTTAATTAAGTAAATTAAGATATTTATTAAAATAGAGCATCAAATTGTAATAGAACTTAAAAAGTAGACTTTTAGTATTTAGCTCTTTTAGGTCCAGTAGGGTTATTAGATTTATTTGGTCCAACCGATCCGGACCTAAATCATTTTAGGTTTAGACTAGACTGGACCGAAACCTGAAGACCTAAATTTGCTAGACCGATGACCGACCTGAAATCTATTCGGTCTGGGTTCGTCTGGACCTAACGGTCCGTTTCGATCTGGACCTAAATCTGAATAGCCCCTAATTAGGAGTGATATAAAAATATACTCCCTCTGTCCGGAAATATTCTTCTCATTTGACTTTTTACGGTCTACAAGATTACACTTTGACTGCTAGTATCTTTATTTATATATGGATATATTTTATAAAAATTTGATATTTGAAAACTATATTTCAAATTGAATATATTCATATTAAAGTTATATCCTAATACAATTTATTTTTTTCACATATCATAGTCAAAGTTTTCAAATTTTGACCAAGAAAAGTCAAATGGGAAGTATATTTTCGGACTTTCGGACGGAGGGAGTACATGATTCTTTAAAAAGGTAGAAGTCGTGCTACCGGTGGTCTTACATTTCTTGGATTGGCAACACTATTGTTGCCTATATCGACATTTGTCGTCACCAAGTAGCCGGAACAGAGGAACGTTGTCACTGGCTGGAGCAGTCTAATCACTGGCACACCAGTTTGAAACCCTCTCTCTCACTGCCACCTGCGCCCTTGCGGCCTTGACGCCATCATTGCCTCTCGCAGTGCCACAATCCGTCGGCGTCCCGCATAGTGTCACATTAACTATCCATTTAGCGGCGGATCTAGAAAAAAATATGATGCGGGCAAACACACATTAAAAAGTATGGTAGGGGTTCAGGGGTAGCGCTTCCAATTTTTTTAAAGCATTTGAAAATGATAAAAAATAAATAAATTTAATTTCAAACAAGTATTCAACAAAGAAAAAAGTATTTTTAAATTAGAATAATAAAATATAAATATATCATAACATAATATAAATATGATATTTCAAATATTTTGCCTGTATATCTTTTTAAGTGATTATTTTTTACTTTTAAACTAAGATTTTCTTTTGTTAATGGGGAAAATCAATTTTTTTACCGGGGTTGTTCTTTTAATTTTCTACAAAAAAATTATTTTAACAATGTATATTACGAAGTAAAAAACAGTTGAATGGGGGCGACTGCCCCCATATTCATGTTGGGAACTAAAACACAAAACACACAAATAATCTGCGAGAATTAAGAAAACGGAACACAAACGATACACAAGAATTTAACATGGTTCGGTTTCCCTAATCCACGGCTGCAACTGGAGGATTTTATTCAATTTTCGTGTCTTTTAGAATAACAAGTACAAGATGTGTATGTAGGAGAAACCTAGGGATACAAAACTTATTTCCTAAGAAACAAGAAACAAACGAGCTAAAAATAAAACAGGCCAACCCAAGTCAAGCCAAAAAATATCTAGCCTCCACAACCCCATTCTCCCACTTGGAGGTTTGATAATCATCAACTGTCATCTCCCACGGTGGCTTGTACACCTAGCAATCTTCCTCAGCTCTCATGCTGCAACATTCCTCTCATCAGATAACTGAAAGACGCGTTGAACTCTCGAGCTCCAACACATCAATTACGACTAAATCTGCCCCTGACTCGTTCTCGGTCCCTACCGGCTCCTACTGCAAACGCACACTTCCGGATCCGGGAACATCCTAAGAACAACCATTCTCCATACTGAGCAATAAATTTTCTGGGGGTGTTTCAACAGCTGGAATACTGGTTCTCCTCGCCCACTGTCTTCTAGAAACCTTGGCTAAAGCACCACCTTATCTCCCACTACCACAAATACCTCTAACTGCCTTTTTGAAACCTGGTCTATTAGAATTTGTTAATTTAATTAATTAATTACTAACTCAGACTGGGGTTGGAAAAAATAAAGTCTTTAGAAAAAATATTTGATCACACCAGAATATTTGTCTTGACTGACTGATTCCAGAAACACAAACAGATCTCGATTTGGACCAGTTTTGGGGGGGGGGGGAACGCGTACTGTTTGTTGGTTCCTATTTTAGCGTACACACCGTACCAAAAGGCTGGGTAGCATGGGGTTTGTATTTGTTTATATTTAGTTGGCCTTATCCTTATGACAAAAACAAATAGTAGGAATAAGTTGTCTAGTTGGCTTGGGATTGTAGCGTCCTGCCATGTTGAGGATTCACGAAGGATAGTTGAGCTACAAGTCATCTCACATGTTGGCAGTTTTTGAAAAGGACTCAACTAGGGTTTCACGCTGCCATGTATATATATATACGTTATTGCTCTGCATCTAAGGTGGGGGGCTTTTTGCGTGAGAATAAGAACGAGAGATAGAGAGTTACATAAAGTCACAGAGAGTCAAATTCACGGGTTGTTAGCCTTTAACAATCTGTGCTGGTCAGTGGAGATAATACTTCTCACGAAGCAGAAAGGTCTGCAATCCAGCAGGTGATCTTTGAAGTGCTGGAGCAGGGTCGTAACACATCCAGGTGCATGAAGTAGGTGTAAACAACCATGAAGTATGATACAAACAGAGTTTGCTATCAAAGTCATTTGTAAGTTGATTAAGTCAATACAATAGATCGAGTCTGTTGGTATTGAAGGTGTAATCATTACGGTGATTTAGTGGATGGGTTGTTACACGGATGTGGGCCCCGCAGAGTAGGAAAGTTTTCCGAACTGCGTAAACAAATCCTCTGTCTTGTGTATTTACTTTATTCTGCACATTACATTATCTGCTATTATAGGGAGTGCTAAAGCACTGCTCTAGTTCTTGGAATCACTGTGTGGTTGTCAGGTTCAAAGGCAGCTCTCAAAACTTACACTGTTAAGGTCAGAATTTACAGAACAGAGTGTGATTTAAGGAGATGACTCCACTTAATTCCACACGCCACTCTCCCCTCTCTCCATATTTATTCATCTTTTTTAATTCTCCACTCAGCACCTTTAATCCTCCATTACTTCCCCTTTAATATAAATACCCCCTCTCCCTTCATTCCTCCACCAATTGTGTAACCCCCAACCCATTAACCCACTCTAAACTCTCCCTCTCCTCTTTGTGTTTTGGCCAAGCAGTAGCCAAGGGAGGGAGTTCTGGCGAGGAGGCGAAGAAGAAGGAAGAGAAGAAGGTTCACACATGAATCTGTTCGCACGTTGGTTGCAGATAAATGAGGAGAAAGAGGTGGGACGATTTGGTATCAGAGCCTATTCACTGTGTGGTTGTCAGGTTCAAAGGCAGCTCTCAAAACTTACATTTGGTATCAGAGCCTATTCAGCTTAAGTTATTAGCTGAAGGAGACGATCATGGGAGACATGGAGGAAGGTGCAAATGTTCAGCGACCACCTTTGTTGAGAGGACCAAACTACAACTTTTGGAAGGGACGTATGAGAGCGTTTCTAAAATCGCAGGGTGGTAGAGTGTGGAGAATCATAGAAACTGGATGGACAGAACCAACGGAAACGAATGCAGAAGGAGTAAAGATAATCAAAACTTTTGAAAAATATTCAAAGGAAGAAGCTCAAGCTTCTGAGTGCAATGATAGAGCATTAAATGCATTATTTGGAGCTGTTGACAGTTCACAGTATCGACTCATATCAAACTGCACCGAGGCCAAGAAAGCCTGGGAGATTCTTGAAACTACGCACGAAGGGGATGAGCGTGTCAAGACAGCGAAGATCCAGATTCTCATAACAAAATACGAAAGTCTGCGCATGGATGATAAAGAAAGAATAGCTAATTTTCATGGAAGAGTAAGGGAACTTGCAAATGAAGCTGAGAATCTGAAGCGACCTTTTACGGAGGATAGCCTAGTTCTGAAGGTATTAAGAGCCTTACCAGAAGCCTATGCAATGGATGCCAAAGCAATTCGCCAGGCGCATGATATCAAGAATATGACTCTAGATCAACTAATGGGGAATCTGGAGACAATAGAACTGCAAATGAATGAAGAGCTCAAGCGAAAGAAAAGTGACAAACCAATTGCCTTTCACAGCCTGATTAATGAAGATGAAAATGAGGATGATGTAGCACAAGATGAAGACTTTCAAGAGCAGCTATCACTCTTTACTAAACAATTCAAAAAGCAGTGGATACAAAAGAAAGGAAAAACAACTCTCAAGGAGATTCCTTCAAAGGAATCCAATTCAGAAATCCACGACAAAAGGAGACAAGGCCTTTTAATGATGATTTCAAGAAAAAGGGCCTCAGTGTTTTGAATGCGGAGGTTTTGGTCACATTCAATCTGAGTGTGCAAATAATCTCAAAAAGAAGAGGCAAGCTTTCATGACAACCTGGAGTGATGATGATGAAGAAACTGAAGATGTTACGGGAAACAGCAATTGTGCCTTTGTCACCCAATATGAAGAAGAAGATGTTGAAGATACAACTGAACAACTCATAGTGCTACAAGAAAAATGGACAGAGCTTCTTCTTGTTCACAGGAGGAACATCCTGGAGAAAAACCAACTGGCCGCACAGGTAGATGACCTTCAAAAACAACTGGACAATGTCAAAAAGCAGCTAAACCGAACTGAAGGGGAAAAATCTGACCTACAGTACGAACTCACCCAACTTAAAAACTATCACAAGTGGATGAAAAGTGCTGGGGCTGAGAAAATCGAGGAAATGGTGAGCACATCAAGATTATACGGGGACAGATCTGGAATAGGGCACACAGCTTCAGAAGGCGTCAAGACACCACTGGACCTGTTTACTAAAGGAGCAAGGATCACTATCAAGGAACCAGACACAAAGGAGGTCCTTGAGAGCAATCCAAGCAAGGCCAAGGAGAAAGTAGTTCAACCTTACAACAGCCATGTAAGGAAGACTTATTCCTTAAATCCTTATTTCAATTATTTTTGCTTCTACTGCAGGAAAAAGGGGCACATTAAACGCCAAAGCTACAAACTAAGAAACTTAAAGAGAAGAAAGGCTGCTGCAATAAGGCATGTCAAAACCATAATGAAATGGGTACCCAAACACAGAGCCTCGTGTGCAAACTTCTGCTATCGAGTCACACCTGATCAGTGGCTCCTAGACAGTGGGTGCTCTCATCATATGACGGGAGACAAGCAGAACCTAACAAATGTACAGCCCACCGAAGGAGGGAATGTCAGATTTGGTGGAGGGGCACATGGTCAAATCATTGGAAATGGAACGTTGCATGTGGCTGGACTACCACCAATCAAGAATGTGTGGCTGGTTCAAGGTCTGCAAGTGAATCTTCTGAGCATTAGTCAAATTTGTGATCAAGGTCTGGAAGTGGTGTTTAATCAATAAAAATGCCGCATCAAAGATAGAAATAAATTGGTGGTGTTAGAAGGAGACAGAACTGCTGACAATTGCTACAAGGTAACACCAACTATTCTCTGTTATGCAGCAAGAGAAAGAGATGCAAGGTTATGGCACTACAAACTGGGACATATGAAATACACAGATTTGAAAACATTTTCAAGTTCAGGAGCAGTTCGGGGGCTGCCAAAAATTACACAGGCTGATGATCAGGTTTGCGGACCTTGTCAAAAGGGAAAACAGATTCGGAAGAACCATCCAAAGAAAATCATGAGAACAACTAAGCGACCTTTGGAACTAATGCACATTGATTTTTTTGGGCCCATGCAAACCGAGAGCATAGGCGGAAAGAGATTCGTTCTCATGGTTGTAGATGACTACACCAGATACACTTGGATCAGCTTCCTAAAGCACAAAGATGATGCGCTGGATGCCTTTGCTGCACTCTGCAACAAGGTACAGAACGAAAAACAACAAAAAATAAGGAAGGTGATAAGAGTACGAAGTGATCATGGAGGTGAATTTGACAATGGGCCATTTGAAGAATTCTGCAATCTCCACGGGATAAGCCATGAATTTTCAGCACCAAAAACCCCGCAACAAAATGGAGTAGCTGAAAGGAAGAATCGACATGTGCAAGAAATGGCTCGCACAATGCTCAATACATACAACCTACCACAGAATTTGTGGGCTGAGGCAGTTCATACAGCATGCTATACAATTAACCGAGTGTATCTCAGGAGTGGAACACAGGCCACGCCATATGAATTATGGAAAGGAAGAACCCCGAGTGTGGCACACTTTCACATCTTTGGAGCAAAGTGCTATGTCCTAAGGGACCGAGAACAAAGGAGAAAATTTGAATCCAAGAGTGACGAAGCCATTTTTGTTGGATACTCACCTAACAGTAAGGCCTTTCGAGTATAAAACAAGCGCACAAAAATCATCATGGAATCAATAAACGTTGTAGTAGATGACCAGGTCTTTCAAAAATCAGTGGATGATCAAATAGAGCCATTGAAACACATCGAAGAGACTGAAGAAAAAGCTGAAGACACAGAAGGTGAAAATGAGCAAGACACTCAAACAGACGTACCCATCACCAGCAGCGTCCCTACACACATTTAGAAGAGTCATCCGTCTGAAAACATTATTGGCACGCCCACAGAAGGGATAAGAACAAGAAAGAAGAAGATTGATTTTCTGCAGATGACAAAGGCCTACTATACGTCATCCATGGAGCCCAGAAACATTAAAGAAGCCTTGACAGATGTAGCCTGGATAAATGCCATGCACGAAGAGCTGGAGCAGTTCGAGAGAAACAAAGTATGGGAGCTTGTACCAAAACCAGACACAGTAAATGTCATTGGCACAAAGTGGATCTACAGGAACAAGACCGATGAAGAAGGGAATGTTATCAGAAACAAAGCTCGGTTAGTTGCTCAAGGATACACACAGATGGAGGGAATAGACTTCGAAGAAACATTTGCACCTGTAGCACGTCTTGAGTCCATACGAATGCTTATAAGCATGGCCTGTGTTCTAGACATGAAGCTATATCAAATGGATGTGAAGACCGCCTTCCTAAACGGGTATCTAAAAGAATAAGTCTATGTAGCACAGCCCAAAGGGTTTGAAGACTCAAAATATCCAAACCATGTATACAAACTCCACAAAGCATTGTATGGGCTAAAGCAAGCTTCAAGGGCATAGTATGAAAGACTAACAACCTATCTTATTGAGGAAGGATACAAGCGAGGGGGAGCAGACAACACAATGTTCTACATTTGGTACAACTCAGACCTACTGGTTGCACAAATATACGTGGATGACATTGTGTTCGGGTCTACATCAAAGGCACGAGCTGATGAGTTCGTCAGAGTGATGGAGAAGGAGTTTGAAATGAGCATGATAGGAGAGCTCACTTTCTTTTTAGGTCTTCAGATCAGACAAACAACCGAAGGAATCTTCATATCACAGACAAAGTATGCACAAAACATGCTGAAAAAATTTGACATAAGTGCCAGTAAAAGTGCTAGAACACCATGTCCAACACATGAAAAAATCAGCAGAGACGACACTGGAAAGGATATTGATGCAACAAGATACAGAGGAATCATAGGGAGTCTACTCTATCTAACAGCGAGCAGACCAGATTTGTGCTACAGTGTAGGAGTTTGTGCGAGATATCAAGCTAATCCAAAAGAATCACATCTCAAAGCAGTCAAGAGGATACTAAAATATGTGAAAGGCACACAAAGTTTGGGACTCTGGTACTCAAAAGAAGGTATGGCAGAACTCATGGCATTTAGTGATGCAGACTGGGCTGGAAACATAGATGACAGAAAAAGTACTTCAGGAGGATGTTTCTTTCTTGGTGGAAATCTTGTGGCATGGCTAAGCAAGAAACAAAATTCTGTGTCACTTTCTACAGCAGAGGCTGAATATATAGCTGCAGGCAGCTGTTGTGCTCAACTACTATGGATGAAATCGATTCTTGCTGACTACGGGGTCAAACATGACACTATCCCAGTGTACTATGACAATACAAGTTTCATCAGTATATCCAAAAATCCAGTGCTACACTCACGCACAAAACATATCGACATCAAACATCACTTCATACGGGAACTGGTGGAACGTAAAATTGTGAGTCTGGAACATGTATCTACTGAGGATCAACTTGCAGATATCTTTACTAAGGCACTTGATGGAAACAGATTTGAAACACTCAGGTCCAAATTGGGTCTGTGTGCACCTTACTAAAAATCTGTTTATAAAAGACAAAGGGGAAGGAAGAAGTCCAATCATAAAGTCATGAGGAGTATATGACACGTGGAGCAATACTCCAATCAATTCACGCATGCAGCACTCCTTCCTAAACCTGACGCCGTACCACTGGAATCGAGGAGACCAAATACCTTCAAAAATCACATCTTCAATCTCAAAGGGTCTATACATCTTCCATTTTCTTCACAAATTCATTGGTCCTTCTCTCAAGCGCAATCTACCAAAAATCTGGCCTCAGCGAATTGAACCTGCAAACATGGTACGCACCAAGATCGCTCTTCCACAACAATGGAGGAAACCTCAAAGCACCAGGAGAAACGCAGTAGTACTCAAGAAGTTTGCGCTAGCAAGAGCGAAGCTACAACGCTCGATTTCCATAACAGAGAGTAGTTGCATGTCCACACCTCCCAATATTGGAAAAAGATCTCAACACTCTTCCACCGTTGCTGAAATACTGCTTGCAGAACAAGTCGATGAAGCACCTCTCAACCCTAATCTACCAGCTGTGCTCTATCTGGAATACCCTACCCAAGAGCAAGCCAACAAGGAATCTCCAACTCCACAAGTAATGGAGAATACAAGTGAGAAGAACAATTTAAATCGACAAGAGGAGTCAGGAAAAACTAAATCAGGTGAAGCAGGTAAGCCTGATAATGTTGAAGATGAAGAGTTTCTGAATCTATTGGATGAGGAACCTCTAATGGCTGTCTCAGAAGTGCCCTTCCACACACAAGCAAGCACAATCAACACCCCACAGAATTCGAAGTCAAAGTCCAAGCCATCTGTCTCAAATCCAGTCCGCTGGTCCAAACGAAAGCTAGAATCTGAGATTCGCACCCTAGAAGCATCATCATCCCTCTCCAAAAGGGTCAAGAACAGTGTCAAGAAACAGAGTTCCAACGTCAAGACACCACAGACCAGAATGCAGAAACAATAGAACAATTCTCCAGGAAAGTCTCCTGACGTTATTTTTCTCTCTTCTACTGCTAAGTCATTCATGAGTCTGATTGAGAAAAAGCACATCATTCCCCAGCAGAATATTGATGTTGATGATTTTACCTTGAAAACTAATCTCATGTCTCTGTTGAAAGATAGAAAGCTGTTGAAGTCTGTAACACTGCCTGGGTCCTATGTTAAACAAGTGATTCATGAATTTTACTGCAACTTAAATGAGAACTTTGCTCAACCTACTGATGAGAATTTTGAACAAGTGTTTGTGCGAGGGAAGTACTATGATTTCTCTCCTGCTGCAGTTAATACTTTCTTGGGTATGACTGATGAACTGGATGTGCAAATAGGAGAAGCTAGAAATAGCCAACAATCCACAAACAAAGTCCCTTCGTCCATTCTCAACAGCTCTTACTCAATTCTGTTGTGTGTTGCAGCATGTCACTGGCTTGCAACCACTCATACTAACACTGTCACCAAGGCCATGGGAATGCTCCTCTACAAGATCAAAAATGGTGTCCCAATCAACCTGGAAAAGTTGATTGTGTCTCAGATTACTGAATTTGGAAAACGAAACTACAAGCAAAATGATAATGGACTGCCTTTTCCTGTTCTAATCTTTCAGATGCTTCTTTCTCAGGGATTCGTCAAAGTTGCTGCTGACAAGGAGGAACCACCGGAGCCACTACTGCAGATTGACTACAGGCATTTTGAAGGAAACCATTTCAATGACATGCAGTCCACTCAAAGCTCTGCTCCGCAAAGGGTGTCAGCTGGGATACAATATCTTGATGCCAAGCTTGAAGCAAACAGGGAAGAGATGAGGATGACACTGGCCAAACAATCAGCACTTGAGGAGGAATACAAGCATCTCACCTGGCTTAGAGAAGTTGTGACTGCCAGTGCTGCCATAAAGGGAGAATCTGCTCAGGGGGAGAGCTCTCAGGAAAAAGAGCACGAGGATGAACTATCAGCACAAGTGTTTTTATCTTCGTTATTTAGTTGCATCTCAGAACTTGTCATTATTTTGGTGGGGTTGTTCTGCCCCGTTTTCTGATTTCAACCTTTATGCTTTACTGTTTCTGCTGTGACTGCTATCAAACTTCTCTTTGGTGTTTGAACCCGGTTTGCCAAGTCTTCATATCTGCCTGCTTTGGTTATTTATCCCATTATCATTTTACGTTCTATAGGGCATTGCAAATCCTTCTCCTACATGGTGTAGGTACACTCTCAAGTTCAACTTTAGGATATGTTATATATCATGTACCTCTCTTGCTCAAATGTTGGATATTACTCTTCTCTATTGCCCAGTTATTCTTCAATACACTTTGACATATTTTGAACAAAAAAGGGGGAGAAGAGGTTCAACGGCCAGAGAGACTAGGTTATTTGTTTTTGTCCAAAAGGATGGCCAAAGGGGGAGATTGTTGGTTCCTATATTAGCGTACACACCGTACCAAAAGGCTGGGTAGCATGGGGTTTGTATTTGTTTATATTTAGTTGGCCTTATCCTTATGACAAAAACAAATAGTAGGAATAAGTTGTCTAGTTGGCTTGGGATTGTAGCGTCCTGCCATGTTTAGGATTCACGAAGTATAGTTGAGCTAGAAGTCATCTCACATGTTGGCAGTTTTTGAAAAGGACTCAACTAGGGTTTCACGCTGCCATGTATATATATATACGTTATTGCTCTGCATCTAAGGTGGGGGGCTTTTTGCGTGAGAATAAGAACGAGAGATAGAGAGTTACATAAAGTCACAGAGAGTCAAATTCACGGGTTGTTAGCCTTTAACAATCTGTGCTGGTCAGTGGAGATAATACTTCTCACAAAGCAGAAAGGTCTGCAATCCAGCAGGTGATCTTTGAAGTGCTGGAGCAGGGTCGTAACACATCCAGGTGCATGAAGTAGGTGTAAACAACCATGAAGTATGATACAAACAGAGTTT
Organism: Cuscuta australis; assembly: GCA_003260385.1. Classification (NCBI taxonomy): domain Eukaryota; kingdom Viridiplantae; phylum Streptophyta; class Magnoliopsida; order Solanales; family Convolvulaceae; genus Cuscuta; species Cuscuta australis. The sequence goes on from NQVE01000183.1 coordinate 1,178,365, forward strand.
GCTATCAAAGTCATTTGTAAGTTGATTAAGTCAATACAATAGATCGAGTCTGTTGGTATTGAAGGTGTAATCATTACGGTGATTTAGTGGATGGGTTGTTACACGGATGTGGGCCCCGCAGAGTAGGAAAGTTTTCCGAACTGCGTAAACAAATCCTCTGTCTTGTGTATTTACTTTATTCTGCACATTACATTATCTGCTGTTATAGGGAGTGCTAAAGCACTGCTCTAGTTCTTGGAATCACTGTGTGGTTGTCAGGTTCAAAGGCAGCTCTCAAAACTTACACTGTTAAGGTCAGAATTTACAGAACAGAGTGTGATTTAAGGAGATGACTCCACTTAATTCCACACGCCACTCTCCCCTCTCTCCATATTCATTCATCTTTTTTAATTCTCCACTCAGCACCTTTAATATAAATACCCCCTCTCCCTTCATTCCTCCACCAATTGTGTAACCCCCAACCCATTAACCCACTCTAAACTCTCCCTCTCCTCTTTGTGTTTTGGCCAAGCAGTAGCCAAGGGAGGGAGTTCTGGCGAGGAGGCGAAGAAGAAGGAAGAGAAGAAGGTTCACACGTGAATCTGTTCGCACGTTGGTTGCGGATAAATGAGGAGAGAGAGGTGGGACGATGATTGTGTGATGCACGACAAAGAAGACGCCATCACCGATGGATTTCACTACGCCACACACGATTACGCAATTGTAGAGGTGCAGAGCACAAATTTGTTCGGGAGTGGGTTTATCGGTCTTCGTACTATTTAAAATATTTTTTTTGAAGAAAAATTAACTCCTACTTCCTTCGTCCCTAAAAATCTTTCTCCTTTCTTTTTTCATCTGTCCCAAAAAATATTTCTTATTTCTATTAGAAATTCACTTTTGCCCCTTACTTTTTTCATACCCTATTAACGCCGAATTAAATCCGGCGTATGACGAAGAATAGAACAATCGATATCGAAAGGGAAACGCTAGGGGAGAAAGTCCTCTCTAGGGTTTATTCATACAAAAAATATAATCAAGTCTCCCTAAAAATTGCCCACAAGCCAGGATTAAATAGCTGAAGAACTGTAAACAAAATAGGAAACCCTAAAATGACAGAAAAAGTCCCAAAAATATAAAAGTGTAAAATTAATGGACTAAAGATCAGAATTTGGGGTCGAAGGTGAACCCCAATGGGTCTTTGACCAATTTCTCCTGAGCATCTCGTCGAGACCTTTCCGGAATGGGGTAGCCCGCTGAAATCGAACACTCGTAGCCAAAGTTATGGCCCAAATAGTGTGGCGGATCCGACAATTCAGCCTCGTCTGAGTCACCTGTTACTGCATAACCTACCTATCACATAATACCTTTTTACTAATAATCTACCCACCAAATCATACTTTTACCCATTATATCAAAGAACTTTTTTGAAAATTCAATACCAACATACACTTTCCTTAAATATCTTAAAAATCAATAACTCCCATATTTTTAGAACTGGAGGGAGTATTTTGAATATATAAGTTAGAGACTTCTATTTTGAGTATATGTCTAATGATTTACTCCTATTTAGGAGGTTTCTTTTTATGATACCTTGAGATATTAAATTAAATATATCTTTTGGTATCACTAAATACCATATATGGGTTCTAATATCAAATTTGATAGAAGAATAATTTTATTTGATTTATTTTATAGAATACCTTTAAAGTATTATTTTATCAAATTAATATATCATGTAGCTTTTATTTAATTATAATAAGTTAATGATCAATCTTAATTGACTATAAAAAGTCAAAACTAGACAAAATACTCTAAGAAAAACGGTGTAATATGTAATATAGATCTAATGTATGTAATTGATTGTTAAAGTTCGTACAATTTGACTAAAAAATGTCAAGTTATGCTAGTCGATTGGATTGGAGGGAGCTGAGTATGATTTGTGTTAAGTTAAAAAAATCGATTAAATTTTTGTAAAATTCAAAAATCCTCTAACATAAGAGGAAAAAATTATTAATTTCCAAAATTAAAGTTTCATGTTTTTCTTGAAAAAAATTTATTGCATTGTGACCATGTGATACTGTAGATTAAGATCTCTTAGTGTTTGTTGGTATTATATGATTTCATTATTGAAATTATAAGTTTTATTTTCATAATAAAAAGTATGAAGAATTCATTTTGATTTTTTCTTTATGTTTAATTTCTATTTGAGTCTTTCTCCCTTAAATATGCGAGTAATAATTAAATGAAGTATGTACATTCATTTATTTTTTGAATGTTAAAAAGTTACTAAAATTCAAAAACAAAGATTTCAATAATAAATTTAGTGTTAAATTTCGATATCATATTAGTGTTAAAATAGATTATCCGTGAAAGAAAATAAACTACTGATGTATATATATGAAGGAGAACGATGAGGATGTGTGAGAGTTCAATTATTTGTACTCCGTATAGTTCCTTATATCTATCGGGCACGGAATAGTCTCTAGCTTGAGATTATACTACTCCCTCCGTTCCTCAAAACTCTTCCTCTTTCGTTTTTTTTTTGCTTTCCACAAAACACTTCCACTTTCTATTAAAAAAACACTTTTACCCTTACTTTTTCATACCCTACCTATCATATCATACTTTTTCACTAATAACCAAACTATCACATCTTACTTTTTCCCATCACATCAGGGGCAAAATTGAAAAGTCAACCAAAATTACACTTTCCTTATTTTTGCTCAAAGTCAAAACTGGAAGTGTTTTGTGGAACGAAGGGAGTATTATTTACTCATCTTTCTTATAATCCTTTCGGGTCGGAGGGTACGATGCCAAGGGTTAGCGTTCCCCTTATGAGCAATAGCGGGCTGAGTAATTAATGGAATTGAAGACGTACAGTACAGCAGCTAGCGCCTTAGATCTTCATCTCGAATCAACTTTTTCTAGGGGCTAAGCTAGTGGCTACCTAGATCCTTTTGGACAAAACTAGCTGCCATCATATATAATTCCACCACCACCCCATCCCCCATTAAAAGTTGTTTTTTTTTTCAAAAAAGAAAAAAAAGATGAACCTCTAGGGAATCTAACCCGCGGAAAAATAAAAAGTAAAAATTATATCGTTCAAAAATACATAAAGAATTTTATGAAATAAGATGCGATAGAAATATTTTATTTTATCAAATGGGTAACTAAATTGAGTAAACAATCAAAAGTTATCAAGAACATGAAATAGTAACTGTGGTATTCTTTTTTGGATCGATGGAATATTAATAGCAACGAGTAAACCCTGCATATGGTACTTATAGAGACCTTATGCTTAGTATATCTTCTAACGCAGTAATATGAAATCAAACTCGTGAATAACCTCCTGGACGCTCATTTTTTTTGCCAACTGCATAACGCCACAGGCGAAAATATTTGTTTTCTTAAAAAATAAAATTCAAATTTTGACAATGTTTTGTCAAATTTATTTTTGATTGATATTTTAACTATTGGGGTAATGAAATTAAATTAAGGTGGCTATAAGCTTAAGGGGAATTTACTTTAATAGTACCAAAACATAATGATTTTCCCCAAATAGCATTACATGTATTTTTTTTAAATGTAGCATTTTTAGTCATTGTTCAAGTAAATTTTTGTCATTATTGGACATTATGGACATTATTATGTGCTATTTAGAAATAAAACAATTTAAGTGCTATTTAGAGAAATGACTTAAGTTTTAGTGTTATATACTGTAAATATTTCATAAACTTAACTAATACGGAGTACGAGTAAAAACTTGACAATGTTCAATTACGATCTATTTGAAATTATACTCCATCCGTTTGGAAAAACCCTTCCCATTTTGATTTGGGGCAAAAATAAGGAAGTGTTAAATTTATAGTTGATTTCCAATTTTGCCCCTGATGTGATCCGTAAAAGTAAGATGTGATGGATAGATTATTAGAGAAAAAGTATGATGTGATAGGTAGGGTATGAAAAAGTAAGGGTAAAAGTGGTTTTTTAATAGAAAAGGGAAGTGTTTTGTTGGAAGTGGAAAAAATGAAAGAGGAAGTGTTTTTTAGAACGGAGGGAGTATTTATTAATGGTTAAAGTATGGAATTCTTGTCTAAAAAATTTGAATTGTAAAAAGGATTTTGAGAGTATAGCTTGACGGTATTATTTATGAATGAGAATTTTATTTTAGAACACGAAGAGTATAAAATAAAAATAGTGCTAACATAGTCCCGTGGGTAATTGTTATGGTGTATTTTCTTCGATCCCTAATTGGAAAAGAAAAAAAAAGTCCCCATAATAATGGAGAATTATAACTCGATACATAGATAAAGGAGATGGTGATAATGTCTCAATTGCATGCATCCATGTATGTATGGTCATGAGGTGATTGATGTACTTTGGTGGTGCCCTATATAGTACGCCTTGGCCTATGTAAAGACGGTAAAGTGCGTTTTCTTGAGTTTACCCCAAGATGGTATATCTTCTCACACATATAGACACTTGTTAGAGTTCATCCCACATCGAAAGTCCAAAAGTAAAATAATCGGTATATAAGCTCTTGAATTGAACTAATTAATTAATTGGATTCAATCTTTCAATATGGTTCACCCTAAGTATCTTATAGCCTAGCCGAATTATCTCTACTTCATCTCAAATTCTATCATGGTAGCAGAGCAGGTTTTGGCCCACTTCATTTGTCAAGGTGTCCGTCTAGACCGGCATATAAGTTCTTGAGTTAAACTAACTAATTGATTAAATTCAATCTTTTAATTTGGTTCAGCCCAAGTGTTTTATAGCCTAGCCTAATTATCTCTACCCCATCTCAAATTCTATCAACACTCATTGTCTGTGTTTCACACAGATAATGATTGTCTGTGTGTGTCTGTTAGAAGATAGTGTACATTTGAGATACACTAACTTTTTCCATGTAAATTAAACTTGCTTCATCTCAAAATTATTATTTTAGTTTGACTTTTTATTGCATGGTAATTTTTCATCCCAAATTATAGAATATATATTAACTATACTATAACTTTGATATGATTAATTTATTTTAAAATTTAGTTTCGATATGACAAATTTTTAATATTTATTTATTTAAAATTATACTTTGTATTTAATTTTTGTAAAAATAAAAATGTCATAATATAAAAATAATACTCCCTCCGTTTGAAGAATTTCTTTTCATGCATTATTCATACAATCAATATTTATTCGCTTTGTTTTATTATTTTCTAAAAAAATAGAGCTTGTTAGGCATGTTCAAAATTTTTAAGATAAAAAGAGAATGATGAGGGACGGCAACTGTTAGGCATGCTCGTTGGGACGACGGCTGTTAGGCATTACCTTTGCTATGATATCATGATACTACTTGATAATAATTGGTCTTAGTAAATAATTGAGGTTTAATTCATCCCTATCATTATTACAAAAACGTGTTGGAAATTTATTTGAATTCAAAATTGAATTTTAAATAAATGGACATGCACAATCCTTTGAAGAGACATGTTCATTCTTAAATAACATAAGAAAAATTTGCACTAAATAAGACTAAAACATAAGTCATTTCCCGATGTAAGACTTAAACATTTTTATTCCTTAAATAGGACTTAACAATGCCTAGTGGGAGGAATAATGTCCAGTAATGGTGGACATTTACTTGAATAATGACTAATGGATATTGACCAATGATCCTACATTGGGAAATAAAAGAGTATGATCCTATTTTAAGAAAGTCATTATGTTTTAATCTTATTTAGGTAAATTACCCATGACATAAGTCTTGAATATTTATTTTGAATTTAAATTAGAAATTTTTTAAATGAATTAGTGTATTTTCTTACTAAAGAGACATGCCTATTCATAAAGGGGCGCATCCTTCTCTATAAATAGAGCCATTGTCACAATATGATATAGCAGGAAAAAAGCTGGAAAACATTTTAGGATGCACAAAAGAATAATTTATTATTATTATTATTATTATTATTATTATTATTATTATTATTTCATTGATATCTAGAATATTGAAGAAATAATTTAATATTTATTTTTCGTGAAGTCCTTCTACAATAATGAAATATTAATTGATGATGATATATACATGAGTATTAATTATTATTTCATGGATTATCTAAAATATTGAAGAAATAATTTCCTCGGAGTTTGTTCGATGATAATGAAATATTAATTAACAATAACTATACTTTTATAATTTATTTTTCATGTGGTTTTCCTCATGTTTGGAAGCAACTCGTGTTATTAAAGTACTCTAGCAAATTGTATCGAAAAGCAACCAAATAATTTGGTCTACTTCTAAAATAGGGTAGATTATAATAGGGTAGATAAGAAACTTTTACGAAAGCGTTTCCATAGATCACGCGTCTTGAAGGTTTTTGTTAGAGTGCATCCCACATCGGAAGTCCAAGAGTAAAATAATCCGGTATATAAGCTCTTGAGTTAAACTAACTAATCGATTGGATTCAATCTTTTAATGTGGTTCAACCCAAGTGCCTTATTACCCAATCGAGTTGTTCATACCCATTCCAAATTCTATCATGGTATCGGAGTAGGTTTTGGCCCACCTCGTTTGTCAAGGTGTCCGTCCAGACGTTCATTCCTAGCGGCCCGTTAGTCTTTAGCCCAGTTGTCCGTATGGAGTATGTATCCAATGGCCTGTGGCCTATTAACACGATTGCTCGTCTGGAAGTCCATACCCAGCGGCTCGTGGTTCTTTAGGTGTTGGCGCTCAAAAAAATATATTAAGGGAATGAGAGTTCATTTGCAAGTGGTCAACCGGTTAGATTCAAAATGACCCAGTTGTCTACTTGAGGGGGAGTGTTAGAGTGCATCCCACATCGGAAGTCCAAGAGTAAAATAATCCGGTATATAAGCTCTTGAGTTAAACTAACTAATCGATTGGATTCAATCTTTTAATGTGGTTCAACCCAAGTGTCTTATTACCCAATCGAGCTGTCCATACCCATTCCAAATTCTATCAGTTTTCCAATTAATTTTTACCACCATGTTCTAAATTACATGTGGCTTGATCCCCTTCATTGGTGTACGTAGGCAACTTAGAGTGTGTTGTGTTTCTAAGTGTAGTATAATCTGGTCTAATTGCATTTGTTCTTAAAAAGCTGATGCAAAAGGCTAAACTTTGTGTATCACTTAGACTTTGTCCATCGGTTTTTTAAAAAAGCGATGCAAAATATCATTTAGTTTTTTGGAAGGACCTTTTGCATCAACTAATTTAAATAACCAATGCAAAAAGGCTTTTGCATCAGTAATTCTAATAATCGATTCAAAAGTTCCTTTAGTTTTTTAAAAAAATTTTGAAATGACTTTTTGCATCAGTTATTTAGAAACAATAGATGCAAAAAACTCTTTTTTCTAATTTTAAATAAAAGGGCTTTTAATTTGCATCAGTTATTTAAAAATAGGTGATGCAAAAGACCATTGTGATTTTTTTACCCACCTATGCAGCTCCACATTTTTTAATCGTCGATTCATTCTTAATCAACGTCTAATGATCTTGATCTATCTCTGTCCTCTCATTATCACGATCTACATCTTCTTTTAGTAATGCCTTCTTGAGAATGGATTCAAATTTTGGATTACCATGAGAGAAGTCTCTGATCTCCAGAAGCTCTGATCTCAATACAAGCCGAATCTCCCTTCTGGTCTTCAGGTATATCCTCCCCATTCATACATTCATCTTCTTTTCACTTTTTACGAGTATTTTTTCCCGTAAGTCATGTATCATTTTTTGCGTCAACCATCTATCTCACCTTTTAGATGCCGGATATCATATTTTTTTCTTTTCGAACCTTTTCTCTCGCATCAAAGCAAGGGACAATGTCCTCGTGATACAAGTCAATACTATCAACACTGCATCTTCAAGCTCCAAGACTTCGTCTTCTCAAATTGAGCACAAAACGACCTGAGCATAAATCCAAAACGACGAATAAAATTCAAGCACGCGCCTTTGCAAATCATTTTAATCGTCGAATGATGATTAAAAAAACTTGAAAATTAGGGCTTAGCTTTTTGGGCGGCGGAAGAAGCTTTTTGTTTTTTTGTTTTAAATAAATGAGCTTTTGCATCGGTTATTTCAAAACAACCGATGCAAACGCCCTTCCCTATATTCTTGGGAATGCCTTTTGCATCAGTTACTTTGAAAAAACCAATGCAAAGCCCTTCCCAAAAATCCTTTAAAGGCCTTTTGAATCAATTATTTGATACTAGTCTTCCGTGAGGATCGGTTGGCGAAGGAGATGAGAGTGCTGCCTTTGCGCGGCAGGGAGAGTTACGGGAAAGAGAAGAGAGAAAAAACTAGGGTTTAGGGGAATAATTATCTTCTTATTAATATTGGTAAGGGTTAACACCCATTTTAAATAGAAGCTAGGGTTTCTCCGTTCTTCATTAAACTAGTTTTCTACCCTGTCGATTCAAAGAAAGCATCGAGGTAAAAAACCGAAAAGAAACCTTTGAAAGAGCTTATAAATTGCCCACCTAACAAAAATCTAAATTACAAAATATTTACAAAATATTAAAAATCTCGATATCGTCGGGATGTCCCAACGTTCCTTCTGGGACATATACGTGTCGGGTTGGTGTTCGAATCACCCATATCATCCTGTACGGTATCGACTCCCCCGCCCATGGAATTCGTCGTGTCCTCAAGGCGAAGATTGGGATAGTGTTGTTGTAGCGCTGTGGTCGATTCCCAGGTAGCGTCAACATCAGAGCCATCCGACCATCGGACTAACCACTATTCCAAGGCCACGCCATCAACTAGCACAGTGTGCTGATCCAAAATGGCCACGGGAACCGAGAAGGGCCATCCCTTAAGAAAAACATCGGGCATGGATGAACTATGGACCAGCTGATCCTGCTGAACGAATGGTCGGAGCAAGGATACGTAAAAAACATCGTGGATTTGGCTCCCCTCTGGTAACTGCAGGCGATAAGCAACTGGACTAACCTGCTCAACAACCTTGAAGGGTCCATAAAATCGGCGAGCGAGTTTGGTGGAGAGCGGCCGAGTGAAAGAATGTTGACAGTGAGGCTGGAGCTTCAAAAAAACCAAATCACCGACGTCGTAGGACACCTCCCTCCGATGTTGATTTGCCCAAGATCGCATGTGTTGCTGCATTTTAGACAAATACAGCTTTATATCTTGAAGCAATGCCGCGCGCTCCCTAGTAAGTCCTCCACGCTGGCGACCCGAGAATGGACCAGCATGGTCGCAAAGAGCACAGGCGGGCTGAGACCATATAGAGCCTGAAATGGTGTCATGTCGATCCCCTCATGATGTCTGTAACTAAGGGCTAACTCTGCCCAAGGAACCAAAGCCGCCCACCGAGTCAGTCGTTCGTATATAAAAGAAACAGTGCTTCACTACTATCTCAACAAATAGCTGTGCAACTTTTGATGCGTCATAACCTGCGGCCAACGGACCAAAATGGTTGTACTTTGACAACCGGTCGACGATGACCATGGTAACCGAGAAGCCGGGAAGGGGGCAGACCCGTCACGAAATCCATGGAGGCCGAATCCCACACCCGCTCCGGAATGCGTAGGGGCTGCAATAGGCCACTGGGTTTCCGAGTAAAGTACTTTGTAGCCTGGCATGATGGGCAAGAAGCCACAAACGCGCACACCACACGACGAAGACCGGGCCAGTAGAAAACGTTGGCAATCCGACGAAACGTTCGATCCACCCCCTGATGACCCGCCATTGGGGTGCTATGGAACTCATTCAAAATCTGATCCCACAAGGAAGAAGTGGGGCTGATATAAATGCGCCGCTTATAATAAAGGACCCCAGCGTGAGAAATAACCTCGGTAGGGGCCAAACCAGCTTGCACGGCCGCATGCAGGCCCTGTAAATCGTGAAGTGTAGCATTCTCCTTCTGGATCACATTCATGAATAGGGGGATAGTGTAACGCCCCGAAACATACCCTAGAATTATTATTAAATAATTATTCGTTTAAACAAATTTGTTTTGATTAAAATAAATTGTTGTTGGGCTTTGGGCCGATACGAAATATGTTTTGATATCTATTATCGCACTCTGGATAAATCTCATAGAGATAAATCCAATATATTGACTTTTTGTGTGGTCTTGATTGAAAACTTGAGTACAGACCCAAATCAAGAGTAAATGAAAAATTTGTTTATAATGTAAATATTTAAATGATTTGTTAAAATAAATCATGAGAATAATTGATATGAATTAAATATGAGAACCTTTTATGAGAAAAGTCAATTAAACCAATTTTTACTCTATCAAAGTCAACCACCCAAAAATATGATGTCAGAAAAAGTATTACAAATAATTATGAAAAGTATGTCGTTGAATAGAATTCGACTGTCTGATCGCAACGGTGCGAACGGATTTCAATTTGGAGAAAGTTTGACCAAAAAGTGTACCCCAACTGGAACCAAAATTGGTCCCAATCAGGGAGACTGTGCAGACGGCGCCCCCTCCTCCACTCAGCCGATCTTGAGTCATTTCCTATGCAGAACTAGCTACAGGATTGTCTTCTTCCTTCTCCATTTTCCTATATAAGGAGGAAAAACCAGCTTCCATTTCTGCACCAAAACTTAGTAAGTTTAGTATCATTCAGTTCCTTGTTTAGTGGAGAGTTCATTGGTGTTGTCAATTTGGTGAGAGGTCGCCGGAGCTGAGAGTAATCGTCGTCGGAAGTTTCGCCGGAAAATTCTCAAAACCTTCGATAAGCTTCGAGGTAAGCCCGTAGATATATCTAGTGACTAGAATGTTCGTATAGATCGTTTCTACGTTCATAAACGGTCGTTTGGTTGAGTTTTGTGTTTGACATGTTTGAACAACCAAGAATCATAAACCATGAAATTGTTGTTAAAATTACGAATTAATGACTCTAAAGTGATCTGTGAACATTGGAGAACATTTTTATATAATTAAATTGAAGTTTGGTGATTAAAAATGATAATGTTAAAACTGACCCGAGGAAGAAGATGATGAACAGTGGCCGAAAATCGATTATTTACTTACTAAAAATCGATTAGAATTTTATTCAGATCAGTGGTTCGAAGTCAGTACCATCTAATCGATTATTTATGTTGTAAAAATCGATTATTATGAATTAATCGATTATTTATATTGTAAAAATCGATTATTATGAATTAATTGATTATTTAAATTGTAAAAATCGATTTTTTATGAATTAATCGATTATTTATATTGTAAAAATCGATTAAAATTAATTAATTGATTATTTAAATTGTAAAAATCGATTAAAATTAATTAATTGATTATTTAAATTGTAAAAATCGATTATAATGAATTAATTGATTATTTAAATTGTAAAAATCGATTATTATGAATTAATGGATTATTTAAAATTATATAAATCAATTTTTATAAATTAAATGATTATTTTAAATTATTTTCCTCAATTCCAGATCCTGCTACGAAAATATATTCCTGAAAATATGCTCTAAAATCCTATTTTTGATAACAATTAATTATGAACAATACAAATATGATTTTGTATAATAAAAATGATGTTTTAGGCATATAAAACATTATGTGATGCATGACGGTAAGTTAGAGTGTTAACACTCAAAACTAGACCGCTATTTGTTATCAATTGTTATGTTGATTAATGATTATGATGAATGATTATTATGGATGATCATGAATAATGAACTAACTGATCAAAATGAGTATTGATGATTCAGCCATGAGATTAATGAATATATTGATAATTATTAAACGATTTGTATTGTTAAACGGTATCTAGAAGAACTCTAAGATATACCTATTAGTTAATTGATGTTAAGGCTATCTAGAAGACCTCTAGAATAGATCTTGTATTAGAACAGGCTTATGAAAACATGAACATTTGATGAATTAGATAAAAACGCATAAATGGGATTCATAGACCAAACTAGAGGATCACTCGTTTGGGAATGCCCGATCTAATGTTCATCAATCGCTATATTGTTGTTGCCTTAACTGACTACAGTTAAGTGTCCGAATCATTTGCCTTAAACTAGTGATAGTTTAAGTGTCTGATTGCCTTAACTGACTGCAGTTAAGTGTCCGAAATCGATTGCCTTAAACTAATGATAGTTTAAGTGTCTGATTAATGATTGCCTTTTAAGAATCTGGTTATAGAAATTATGATCTAGCCTTAGACTAAGAATAGCTAAGAGCATTATTATGATCTGGCCTTAGACTAAGAATAGCTAAGAGCATTGCTATAATCTGGCCTTAGATTAAGAATAATTTAAGAGCACTATTGAAATAATATCTGAATTGAATAAAATGTATTGATATGAACTGAACAATACCAAAACTGTGAATGTCTGAAATGAACATTGTGTGCATGATATCAAATGATTTGATTATGAATTTAGATTCAGTTTATATGGATGTTCGACGCATTAGATATGCTTATTCAGCTTTACCGCTGAGCGTGTAGTGTGTTTTATTTGCTACACGCAGGTAAGCAGAAAGTAGAATGTGATCCTGGCGGCAGATGGGGCGATATTGTCGGGATGGATGTGACAAGTTTTGAAACAATTTATGATATGTCAATATTAAAATTGCTTCCGCAATATTGTTGAATACTCCGTATTGTATATGTATTGAAAAATATTATTGGGATTAATAAAGTGTGTTTGAAAAGTTTTAAATTTTTACGATTACCAAGTTAAATACTTTAGTCCGAATGGGGCTGCAGACCTGGACGGATTAGGGTGTTACAGATAGCCTGGATAGAGAAGGACTGGAAAGCTACTGTATCAAACTCGTATTCACACCGAGAGAGCGCATCCGCAGCCTGATTCGCCGAACCCCGTTTTTACTCGATTTGGAATTTATATCCCATTAGTTTTTGAATATCAAATTGTTGCTTCGGAGTCTGTATGACCTGCTGTAAAAGCTTCTTTAAACTCCGTTGATCTGTACAGATGACGAATTCACGCCCAAGGAGGTATTGACACCGTTTTTGTATAACCTCAACGATGGCGTAGAGTTCTTTGTGATAAGTTGATGCAGCCCGAAGCCGCGGTCCAATCATCTTACTAAAAAATGCAATGGGGTGGCCTTGTTGTAAGAGAACCGCCCCAATCCTCGGGGTCTGAAGCATCGGTCTCCACATAAAAGGTTTATCGGAAATCGGGAAGCCTCAAAACCAAGGTTGTGGTCATGGCCTCTTTGAGGCATTCGAAGCTAACAGAGGCATTGGGGGACCAATGGAAACTGTCATTCCTCAAAAGATACATTAATGGCGCCGCGATAACACCATACTCGGCCACAAACCGCCGGTAGTACCCTGTGAGGCTGAGAAACCCACGTAACTTGGTCGCGGTAGAAGGCAGCGACCAGGCGATCATCGCTGTTATCTTATCGGGGTCGGGCATGAGTGTACCCCCAGTAATGAGATGCCCGAGATAACCAATAGTTGTTTGAAAAAAGGGACATTATCTTAACTTCACAAAAAATGATTCTCTTGAAGAGTGGCCAAGACGCTGAGCAGATGATCCGCATGCGCCGTAATTGTGGGCTATAGACTAGGATATCACCAAAGAAAAAAATCATGAATTTGCGCAAGTGCACGTGGAAAAGCTGATTCATGCCCGCTTGGAAGGTTGACGGCGCATTCGTAACGCCAAAAGGCATCACCAAAAATTCATAATGGCCCTCATGCGTACGAAACACGGTTTTGAAGACATCAGCGTTGTGCATTCGAATTTGGTGGTATCCCGAGCAGAGATCCAACTTAGTGAACCCCTTGGCCTGGCCCAATTCGTCAAAAAGTTCATCCGTAGTTGGAATGGGAAAATGATCCGGGATAGTGGCGTCATTAAGTGTTCAATAATCTACACAAAAACGAAACGCACCATCCTTCTTACAGACAAGTAAAACGGGGGAGGAGAAGGGGGCTCTGGCTGTGACGGATAAGAAATTGCTCTAGCATTTCCCACACCTGTCGCTCAATTTCAGACTTATGAAAGAATGGGTACCGATAGGGACACACATTGATGGGGTGGCTGCCATCGACAAAATGAATATGGTGGTCCCATCCACGGGAAGGTGGTAGGCTAGCAGATACCCCAAAAACCATGTGATGGGACGTGAGCACATCCCGAATAATAGGTGGCATGTCTGCGGGCAAAGAAGGGGCGACCTCAGGTGTGGCCATGGTCGAGGAAGGCGCGGGGATGACCTCATAAAATTCCACCGCCTCGGCTGCCGAAGCCAAGGTGCATAAATGCCCAAACAAAATCGGTTTAGGTCTGGGAACATCCCCACGAAGAATAACGGGTTGGCCCAGCCACATATATTCTATTGTCATATTGCCGTAATCATGCGAGACCTGACCAAGAGTCTGGAGCCATTATATGCCTAAGAAAATGTCTGGACCATGGACCTCTAAGAGAGAGATCCACCGGAAATAAGTGGCCCTGTAAGAGTATTGGTGTCTAAGGGAAAGAGTAAGCAAAGCATACATATCACCATTCCCAACATAAACCCAAAAAGGAGGAACGGGATGAAGTAAAAGGGCGAGATGCTCTGCCACTTTGGGATGTATAAACTTATGTAGGGATGTCAATTCAACCCGAACCCGAGCTTAACCGACCCGACCGACTACTAAAATATCCGAACCTGACCCAAAAATTTTTACCCGAACCCGACATCGGATCGGGTCAGGTGTGGATTTATAATTTTGCCCGACCCGACCCGAACCCAAACCCGACCCGACTAAAACCCGATTATTTTATTACATAAAAGTCTATCTATGGATATAATGAGCACTCCGTAAAATCTCTTGACAAAGTGATACTATATGAAGTATGTCTTTTATAATCATTTTTATAATCCCTTAATAAAAAATGAGACATAAAAAAAGAGACACAAAAAAATTAGATTTAATCTTTTCAAAATTATTGGGGTACGTCGAATTGATTATTTATTAAAAGTCGGGTTCGGGTTTCGGGTTGAAATGTCAGGTTCGGGTCGGGTCGGATTATTGGCTTAAAAGATCGGGGTTCGGGTTTCGGTTTTAAAATTCGGGTCGGGTTTGGGTATAGTACTATCCTACCCGAACCCGACCCGTTGCCATCTCTAAACTTATGTGTACTGCCACTGTCGAGGAGCAACTGCACGGAGATGTTGTTAATAGATCCTGTTAATTTGGAAGCACAGGGAGTCGGGCTACCGGAGAGAGAATGAACACTTGAAATATCAGTGGTAATAAGAGCAGCCTCTCCGTCCCGCGGTGTAGGTTCCAAAGATACGGAATCGTCCTTGTCATCATCAGAACGAGAAAACGGTGTTTGCAATTGTGGCCCGGTATCCACTTCTCATCACAATACTAACAAAGGCCCTTCTTGTTGCGTTGTGCTTTGTCTGTGGCTGACAAGCAAACGATGGCCAAGGACGGGTTGGCAGCCTTATCCAGTGGACGAACAGAACCCGGGGATAGCCGTGGAGCCGTGGGCGGGGTGGGCAGATGACCGGAAGAAGAAGGCAACGAAGGCAGACCAGGGGACGTGCGTGAAGACCATGCACGACGAGGCATGGTAGCGAGAAACGCCGCAGAAACTTGATGGCACGCCGACAACTCACAGGCCAAAGCAAACATTACGGGCAAAGTAGTAGGTCCCTGGAGATTGACCTCACGTTGTATCCGTTTTTTCAACCCCGAAACATACATCGCAATCAAGGTCGCCTCAGGCACCCCAACAACCTTTTTGAGAAGTGCCTCAAAAGACGACTGATAGTCCACTACCGAACCAGTTTGAGTGAGTTTGGACAGCAGCCCAACGTAATTCTCGTAGTAGCTCGGATCAAAACGTTGATGAACGGCCGATAGGAAATCCTCCCACGTAGCCCCACAGTTGTTTACTAGGTAATAGTGGAACCATTCCAAAACCGGGTGGTCGATAAGCATGACAGCCTGATAGATACGTTCATACTCCAGCGTCATAAAATAATCAAAGAATTTCTAAATACGGAAAATCCAGCCTGTGGGGTCCTCCCCGTTGAAACGCAGTGCATCGACCCGCATCTGGGGTATAGGGTCGGTTGTCCGAGTAGTCATGCGCAATGGAGGAGGACGACAGCCCTGGTGCGGCGGTCTACCGTGATGCCGCTATTCCCCCGGACGATTAGCTGACAACTCCATGACATGAACTTTCGTTGCATGAAGCTCCTTACGTATGTCGTTGATGGCCGACATGAGATCTTCAAACGTCAAAATGGGACTATTATCGGGGGAAGCGATGAGAACGTCAATGAAAGCACCAGTTGATACTCGTCTTCCACGAGGATCAATTGGCGAAGGAGATGAGAGTGCCGCCTTTGCGCGGCAGGGAGAGTTACGGGAAAGAGAAGAGAGAAAAAACTAGGGTTTAGAGGAATAATTATCTTCTTATTATTTTTGGTAAGGGTTAACCCCCTTTTTAAATAGAAGCTAGGGTTTTCCTGTTCCTAATTGAACAAGTTTTCTACTCTGTCGGTCCAAAAAAAGTATCAAGGTAAAGAAACGAAAAGAAACCCTCGAAGGAGCTTTTAAATTGCTCACCTAACAAAAATCTAAGTTACAAAATATGAATAAGGTATTAAACATAATCTCGATATCGTCAGGGTGGCCCAACGTTCCTTCTCGGACATAT